>JAECUM010040838.1:0-32714 GCA_016617855.1 Megalonaias nervosa
TATATATATATATATATATATTAATCAAGATAACTTTAGTAACTTTAGCTATCTGGATATGATTCCAAGGTGCCAATAGATATATACAGGGGAAAAATATTTCCATAAATATATCGAAGTTTCCTGAAATTATACCATATTTTATGTTATTGTTTTATTGATATTGGGATATTTATATTTGGGGAAAACTAACATTTTTCAAGGGCAAGTTTATAGTTCAGTCATCAAACTGACGCTTATAAAGTATGTAAATCTGTGGCTGTGTAATCCTAAGACAGGTCACTTGTTTTGTAACACTGATCGAGCCAATACGGTTGTCTCCAATGACGTTTGTATCAAAATGTCTTGCATTTTTCTAGAAGAAAGACACGAGACAAATGCCACATCAGGAGGATGCAATGGCGACTATTGACAAAAATTAAAAATTACTTCGATATAGTAAATTTGTGCTTAGGATTCCACACCATATTAAGGAAGTCTCTTATAAATATGTGCACTGCTCTCAGTGGGACTCAATTTCAGATGCTAAGATTTTGAAGACCGCCCCTCCCCCACCCGATCATATAATGAATTGGGGTTTATCCTGTATGCATCATGGCTTTATTTCTCATTGTACATATACCTTTGTATTAGTTTTCATTGTAAATGAAGAATTACCTTCCATCAAGTGCATCTATATTTGCTGTTTTTTGTATATGTCAATGATGTACATGTCTTACACTGTGTTAGTTCTTTAAAATGGACGTTCCGACATATTCTACATAGTCCTGAAGAAGCAGAGTCAACACTGAGCACCGTTACATGCCTTGTGCTACATGTATATCTACTTTTCATAAGTTGCCATAAAAAGACCTAATGAGATTTGTTATAAAGAATAATCGTGCAGTACAATGTTTCGCATCACGATGTTATAAAATTTCCCCACAAAAGCAGTACCTTATTTATTTCCAGTGTAAAACTATCAACACAATGTTTTCACTAATAATTAGGCCGTGGCGATCATTTTCAATATAATTCCCTCTGATTACAAGAAATGGTCTACATTATAATGTATTTTCTGCTGCCAGAAAGAAGAAATAAGTCTGTAATTGTAATCAAAGGAAGAATGTCAGCTACATAATTGAATTTGATGTTTTGGTAACTTAATAAACTTCTTGTTCAGATCCACGTTATTGGGGTTCGTGGGTTGGAAGGAATAAAGTGCCCACAGGGCCAATGAAAGTTGAACATATTCTTTATCATATCCAGAAGTATATGGCTACATTTGTTATCGAAGACACGCCTGCCTGAATGTACAAAATGGTCTCTCAGCAAAGTGTTCGACCACAAGCGTTTATCATAGTATATAAAGTAAATCTATTAATTTCGAATCTGAGTTTCACGTAGAGCTAATGACGTATCTACATTTGCATTATTCTAAATTCAAAACATGTAGCTTAAGGTACGAATGATTAATTTTTTAAAACATTTCCCAATACGGGATCCACCTTACTATACTCTTTCTAATTTCGCAATTAACATAAAGTTCATGACTTTTTCAGACTTACACAAGCCTTACTAGCTGTGCATCAAATCGTCTTATGTCTAAACTTATTAAAATACATAAATATACTCTTTGAATGGTTCTGTATAATTGTCGGTTGCTACTGTTATTTTTATGTCTTACTTTCGCCGAGTCATTTTTCGCTGCTTGTTCCCCATTTTCATTTTTATTTTCCTTTAAATATAATATAAAATTATAATCTTTATATTAAAACTATACAATGGTATCTCTTGCATGCAAAAAACCCCTATTTCATAGCCATGATGAACTTAGAATTTATCTGCACTGTAAATGTTGGCAGCATTAAGTACGAAATTTGTATATGCTATATTTAACTTGTCATAAAATACCTATTTCCATCTCCATTCAGTCCTTTGCGAGTATAGTGCGTGTAGAATATCAATTCATACGCGATAAATGTAAACAAGGCTTCTTTGACAAACGATATTGGTGCCAAAAACGATGAATTATTTTGCAAGTTTGTTGCTATCAAATAATTTAAACGATTTGAACAAGTCTCAAACTTGCGCCCCCGATATGTTCGCAATCAACTTGATACTTGTAGGTAAACCAAAACATAAACGCACTGCACTAACAGTATGAACGCCGTGTTCATTGCGTGTAATTTAGCTATTTGTTTATGTGATGAACTTTGTTACAGGCAGATCTCTTGAATCTGGAAATAATGAATAGCATCTTCCTTAATATTTCGCAACAAGTATCGTCACAGTTAAAGTTCTTTATTAACCGGGGTGTAACAAAATCTTCAGGGCCCAGTTTCGTACCTATTAGGCGAATTTGATATAAAATTTCCAGGTATCAGGCGTCATTTCATTAAAAGTTACCCCCACCCCAGGGCTTTAGTCAATTACACATGCTCACCCCTACTTTGACTTTTCATACTGGATGTACCACATTTCATTGCCGCTATTGATTTTATGCCTTCGTTCGTTCCAGTCCTCATGCAGGTGCTCACCAACACCCAGATTTCCCTACCCTACCTCCTTCTTTTCGGGATCATAATTCTCTTTTTAGGTCCAGTGAAGAACTATCATGATTACATTTTGGCGAGGAATCGCTACAGGTCTAGCGTTAACATTGCACAAACAAGTAGCTTCCCAGGAGTTGATATAGGAAACGACTGTGATTTGCTGAGGACGACTATCGAACTTCGACTGAGGAAGATTAAGAAGCCAAGACAGACTAGGATCAGATTTGAACTTAAACAAACTTAAATATCCAAGCGTGGCAGAAGTATCTGAAGAATCAGTAGGCGGCAAATTTGCACCACTCACAATTCTGGGTACAAAAGTAAAACTAGACTAATAATCACAACCAGCGAGATCCTTGGCTGGCATCGTACGATAAGAAGCCAAGTCACAGCATATATCCTATAACTTTGTGATGTGAGGACAAAACTGTGGAGGAAACTAGAAGACTTTGAAGGAGAAGAAATCTAACAACATGATTTATTAGAGCTTAAAGAATGCGAAAGAAGGAGGACAAACGCAAGGAAGTCGAGAAACAACTGAACCAGATTAACAGGAGAAAGGCATATCAGTTGGTGAAAGACTTGACAACAGAGACAAGGACAAGGATGGTAAGAGTCTCACAGAAAATCGAGAGATTCTTAACAGGTCGACAAAATATATAATGTTCAGAGCCTTATAACCAGGAGACTCATAGAGACCAAGGTGTATAAAACTTTCCAAATGACCACAACAGAGGCTGACCACACGATCCTCAGGGAAGAAGCATAGGCTGCCATAAAGGCATTAAAGAAAGAGAAGTTAACTGGTGTAGAATATACCAGCATAGCTTGTTCAAGTTGGAGGAACCTCCATGATAGATTTCCTCACAACAATCTTCAAAAAATCTGGCAAACAGGAGAATGGCCCACCCCATGGACCCAGTCTCTAATCATCACTCTTTTTAAGAAGGTATTTTGCAGTTGTGCCAGAACTATCAAGCAATCAATCTGTCAGTCACCCAAGGAAGGTTATGCTTAAGATCATCCTCAACAGTCTGAAACCCCAAGCAGAACTCATCATTGCAGAAGAACGAGCAGGTTTCCAAGCAGGACGTAACACTATATAATAGATCTTCAGTATTATAATCCTCTGTGGAATGTACATGCACCATCAAGGTAATCTCTGTCATATCTTCAATTACTTCAAGATGCCTTTGACCGTGTATGGCATGTAGCCATCTGGGGTAGCATGCGGATATACAACAGAAACCCAAAACTAATCAGCACCACAAACGACTTGCATAAGAAGACGACTAGTGCAGTTCTCGTCAATTGCAGCATAGGAGACTTGTTCGGAACCACAGTCGGTATCAGACAGGTGTTCCGTCTCTCGCCAACTATCTTCAACATATAGCTGGAACGGATCGTATCCGATGAGTAGGAAAACCATGAAGGCAGTGCCAGTCTTGGAAGCAGAACCATCGCCAACCAACGCTTCGTTGATGACATCGATATTTTGCAGCAGATGAGCAATAACTGGAAACCTTAGCAAATCTTCTCAACCAAGCATCACTTTTTTATGGGATGGAGATCAGGTCTGAAAAGACGGTCCTAAGAAAACAACCTGAGCGATATCCAAAAGAAAATTAAGGGGAATGGAAAGAAGCTGGGCACAGTAACAAGCTTAAAGTACCCAGGTGCTATCTCCTCTGATGAAGGTTCAAAACCGGAGGTTCTTTCGAGTATTGAGCAAACAACAATTGCACTGGCCATACTGAAGCCTATTTGGAAGGACAGCAACATTACTTTTGGGTCCAAGATCATATTTATGCTCTCCCTCGATATGTCTATATTCCTGTATCCATGTGGGACATGGACATAGACAGCAGAACTAGAGAGAAGAATCCGTGCCTTAGAGATGAGATGTTATCGAAGGACGCTGTAAGTCTCATACTAGGACAACATCTCTAATAAAGAGATGCGCATTAGAATCCAAGCTGCAATTGGACCATACGAAAATCTGTTTATCACGTAATGAATCGTAAACTAAGATGGTATGGTCACGTATCACGCTCATCTGCCCTGTAAAAAACTTTCATACAAGACACAATGAAAGGAAAGAGAAAAGAAAGTAGATGTAAGAAACGATGAGAAAAAAACATCAAAAAGTGGACAGGCATGGACTTTGCAAAGTCCCAAGGAGCAGTGGAGAACAGGGCCAAATAGAGAGAGATTGTCACCAAATCAAAGGCAGCGCCCGTATGACCAGCTGTTACGAGAGAAATGAATACAAAAAAATTACCAGAAGGTAATATATATTTATTTGTTGATGCTTAATAATAAGCTTGTATAAAAAGACTGCAATACTGAGTAATAGTCTAACTTGTCACATAGTAATAACCTCAGTACAGTGGACAAAAACCAATACAGAGCTTTCAACCCATAAAAACAACGATACATTAGTTGCAATTCCAACCCCACAACTCCCAAACTTATTGACATTGAAGTTCTTAGATACATTTGTCCAGACCAATTATTTTTTATTTGAATATCCCAGACACTCGTCGGAAACATTACTGCTTATTAGGCAATCAAACAATTTTGCCCACATTGACACAATTATCTGCTTTTGATTGCAAACTGAACACTATAATGTAAGTACTGTATGCACATGCAGAGGATAAAGGCGTAACCATTCTTGGTCAATCGCAATAGTTGTCATATTTGCGTTTGCGACTTCCTCTCTAAGGGCTGAGTCTGACAGAGTTAGAACGTCTCCGAAGGAGAGGTGTGTATTTGACACATGGAGTGTTTCGCTGATTCCCAACTGTTAAAAGATTCATCGTATATTTCATTGTGTGAGTGCATATCACTATAACGTTGATGTTTATTGTCTTCTATTAATATTTGTTTTCTTCATATTTTAAATTGCATATTTTTGTTCTTATAGAATAGATAGCATGCCCTATAGTTACTCTCCCTTCATATGTTTTAGTTAGTAAACAAACGGATGGCCTAATATTACATGTCTGATTTTAAATATATCGTCTTTAAAGACTGTAAGACGGATTATATTTCTGAAACAGAAAGGTAAATCAATACAAATTTGTCTACAATGCATTACAGGATCTCTATAAAGTATTCTGTGGCATCAAGCCATATTGTACAAAGTTCTTCAGCAAAAGAATGTAGACAATTTGGTTCTGCAAAAGTACAGGTAGGCATGGCTCTTACACGTTTGTAGAGAATCACCTATGAGGGAGGGCGAATTGAGTTTATAATTGCTTTATCATAGAACAAGATCGCTACATATACTCGGCAGACCTGTAGGTAATACTGTCGTTGTCATTTTGCATACCAAGCTTAGACAGGAAATAAACGAAAATACAACATGGGTGTTTGAGAAGAATAAATATTTAATATTGCATATACATATCGACTGCTCAGACAAGTTTATACCTAGATTTGCCTAACTGTGTTAAGACAAGCATGTATTAGAGTGCAAAATAAAGACCAAACATGTTTATTTTTCTGCTGTGGGATCTTAGCAAAATACTGCAGGAGATCAAGCCAGTAGACCGTTTAAATACAGTTTTGATAAACACTTGCATTATTTGATAGGTGTCCAGTAAAACAAAAATATCAAGACAATATCAAGACAATTGAAAATGGTTTTATATGTCGGTAAATATGAATCATATTTCACTGACATTATTGACGACTAAAAGATGGAAGATACCAGTAGTTTAGAATATAAGAAGTTTGAAAATTGATTTTATCACAGACTACGGCCAGTTATATATTTGGGAAACAAACGCTTGAATTAATTATCATCACCAAAGAAATTACCAGAACACAGATATTAAGTGTGCAAATAATGTTGGTTTCAGTCTGCAACAGTCGACCTTTTTCCATTTCTCTTGATTTTTTTCTTCTTCATCCTTTTGTTATTTTTCCAAACCTTTACTATTGACCCCTTTAAATTCATATCGACATTTTTGAAGTTGTCTGCCAAGTACCATTGTACTGAGATCCTTGTGTAATATCATATTCATGTGAATGAAGCAGTGGATCGCACAAACATTAGCGCAATTTTTGTCGTGGAAAATATACATTTTGTAGACAGCGAACACAGCAAATGTTAAACAATGCCCAAGGCGAATTGATGATTTTGGTTAGCAAGGATAGGTGTGGAGTGTGTGTAAATAATTTAGTGCCATGTGAAGATGCTAATGCAAGATACTTATTTGCTGTTAAAATTGATATGATAACAGATATGGGAACAACTGGAATTATAACGACCCAGTGTTCTCGGCTCGGTATTTGTCGCAGAGTAACGCTGCTGGCTAAATGGATTGGCACACAACAGCTGCTTTGCAAATTTTCCCGTGTAATTACACAATGTATGACACAGGTCATAGCGTGGGTCCCTAAAACAGCGAGATGCAAGGGACAGGGTATATGCATATGTTATCTGTAGTTTGTAATAAGAATGGTAAAAAATATACTTACATTAATGCATCTTGAATTTCCTCAAAATGTACTTTCTTAGTTCTGCAAATCCGAATGACGCGTCCTGCAAAACCTGATACACCCCGAAACTATACTGGAATTTTGAGTACATTTCCACCTGAAACCTACACTGAACTGACTCAATAATCCAGTCCATCATGACCAGAAAAGTAGAATTGAATTAGATCAGCATATAAAGAATCCATTCAGACCAAATGGAAAAGTTGCTGCAATGTGCATTCATTCACAATATGGCTCTAAATTTCAGTTTTAAATAGACCCAAAGGACAATTCTTATTTAAGCTACTATCGAGCGCGCGACGAACTTTAAAGGTCTCTGGGTGATCCATCCGATAAAACTATTTCATTTTCCCATACAAATACAGTAACCTATGGATATATATCTTTGCCTGTATGTGAGAGGATCATATTATCCAATACCCACCCCCAAGTGTCTTAATTATCGAGCATTTCTTGGTCACTGAGGTATCGATATCTGTTGCACGGAATGTGAAAAGTATTTCCCCTTTCCACTCAAGTGAATTATTATTATTTCTCTTGGAATTTCCAGTAATTCATTTTCTAACATAAAATAATATCTTATCACATCATGTGAAAGTATTTGGAGGCAATGTCCAATATTAAGAAACAGTCTGTTTCAGTGTATCTTAGTTTTACTATAATACCAATTAAATAATAAATGTAAAAAAGAACTGCTACAGAAATCTAACAAAGTGTCTTCCGGGACATCTTTCTACGAAACACAGAACTTTTTTTGTATTGAATTATAGCACGTCTGTGTATTAGATAGTATAATATCTGTCATTTGCACAAGAAAGCTGGTTTTTTTTTTTTAAATTGACGGCATTATTTTGGTTGCTATGGTGGCGTACTGGCCTTCCCATTAATAGAAACACACGTTATAGATCGGAAATAATTAGCCTTAGTAAATCACAAACTTTCATATTGATTTCCAACAGTATCAAGACTGAACATGATAGTATACGTACTTAATTTGTCGCTGTTTCGCCTTTTACTAAGAGACTGTAATTTAGTGTTGAATTCAAATTGTATGAACTGAATCGACATTTGTGAGAATTCGCTGCTAATCAAGAACAACCATGAAGAGGGAAGGTTATTCCGTCGATCTTAAACTGGTTGACAGGTATCATTGCTAATAATAAATATTATTAGACTAAATGGTTAAATAAGTATTTATACAGCACAAAGATTGATGTACGCTGTTTCCCCGACTCAGATACCTTTATTGTCCACCGCATGACCACTGATCACATATGATTGTAATGTCCCCCATCCCACCCCATCCCACCCTCGGTAGACTTGCATACAACCTTAATGACTGGTGTGATAAGGGGATAAACTGATTGCTGAAAGGTTAAATAAGGTCTTAAGAACAAAATGTTTGCTTAATAAAATCAAGTGACAGACGGTTGAATATTCTGAATAATTTTAGTGCACATCCAAGAAAAAAATGGTGTTAAATTGCATTTTATGTACATGAGACGTGTGCTCGGGTTCTCTGTACACTACAGCCATGGGCTCCGTAAATAATGAATTTATCTCCTTTATGCTCATTATAATGAAGATGATAGTACAACTCTCGTCGATGTCACACTGAATATTCTGTGATAATTGTTGTTGAAACTGTTTATTAATTTTTCTTTTACAGATTGGTGCCGAAGATGGCAGCAAATAAGAAATATACTCTACTGCAAAAGTTAAAAAACCTACAATGCTCATTCAATTTACAAATATCCAACTTAACGCAAAGAAAAGCGAAAATATTTGTGATAAAGTTTAAACGTGAATATGAATGTGATGAATACGATCATCCCGAGGAGAAGAAAAGATACTACAATTTGATGACGTATCTGCATTACCGTCTTAGAAATGTAGAAGAAGCAAAACAATGTAACGAAATGGCTTTGAAAATGGATCCCGAAAGCATTGTCGCTCTTGGAAATAAGGCATGGATATTATATCGGGAGGACGGCAGTTCTGACGATTTCAAGAGCGTTGAGCAAATACTTCAACAGGTTGATGAATATTTTATAGATCGAGTAAAGCTTGCTGTAGCAAAGTCAGAGATGGCATATTCGTATGCTAGATTTGGCTTGTTGTATTACGCAAGGGCAGAATCTATCTACGAAAACGTTCTAAATGATGTCGAATGTTCAGATAAATTACCAGTGTTTCTGTGGCAGTATGGTTGTGGATTATTAAAAAATCGATTATTGCGACTAGATGTAATTCATGATCATACAAGATACGAGAATACCATTAAACGTGCAACTTCATTATTGTCTGAGGTAGCAAATCAAGATGAGAATCTTCGATTCAAAGCTAGAGCCTGTGCTGAGTTAGGTAACCTTGCTGTTTTGATGAAGGCTACCGGCAAACATATGACGGATTGTGGTCCATTAGAAGCAGCGACTGAGATGTTTTCCAAGGCAATTAAATTATTAATGGATAACAAGATTTTGGACATCCCCGTGCTAGAGCAATATGCAAACCATTGCAGTATACAACACCAAACTGACTTGAGCAAAAGCATACTGTTCAAGACGATAAAAGTTAAAGAATCGTCAAGGGCTTTCGCTTTACTTGCTAAGATACTGAAGAAACAAATGAAGAAGGTACAAGGAAATCTCATTCCTGATAATAATGAGAGTCAAGAAATCTTAAAATTGCTTGATTCTTCTATTGCGGCTGGCAGTCTTACAGCAGTGGGCGAGAAGGGTAAGTTTCTAATGCAAATGGGGAAATATAAAGAAGCAATAGAAGAATTTAAAAAAGTATACAGATCGCTTGAACTAACAGATCCACAACAAGAAGAACTAGACTGGAAAACAAAAGTTTTGTGCGAAACGTGTCATGCAAAGTGCCTTTATCGTTCGTCAAACGATGCTGAAGCTATTATACAAGCTAAGAACTTACTTTGGTCTGCAATTGAACTGAGTTTTGATGCAAGAACGGAGAGTAAAAAGAAAAACGAGCAACTGAAACATGCTGTCCTTGAAATGCTGAAACTGTTATCAGAAGAAAGTAAGACTCCAGAGTCCATACTTGAAGAAATAATTATGTATGAATTGGTGGGCAAGAAAGACAGAGCAGACAAGTTACGTAGAGAAATTGAGATAACGGAAATGAGTTCAGTACAACAGCTAGAAATGGCCCGAAGATTGATAAAAATACGTCAGTTCAATGAAGGTCTTTTTCTTTTGAACCAAATGATGGTATCTAATACTTTGCCGGAAGAAATGAAAGAGTTTGCCATCGAAGCAAATATAAATGGAGCAACAGATGCTCTGGAGAAAGGCGATGTTATTTTAGCTAGAAGAAGAGCTCTATTCGCATTTGACACACGGTTTCGGAATGATAACAGCTACATTCAGCAAGAGCGGTTGCATGTCTTCCTTCTTGCCAATAAAGACAATCAAGAATTAGCACAGAGCGTACAAGAATGTATTACTAATTGGAGTAGCCTGGATATTACCACCTGTTTTGATGCAATGCCTGGAAGATTAATATTCAGCAGCCTGGAGGAGACAATGCTTCAAAGCTCTATACTTGCCGTTCTCTTTGATGAAAATGATCTGAAGAACGATGATTTTGATTCCCGAGTGTTTCAAACCTCTGTCGAAATAGCTCAGTTAGTACAAATAAACCATGGGACAGAGAAGTCTTTGATAGTTATCACTGTGTATGATCGGGGTGTGATTCCAGATCGTTTGCGTTATGTGCCTCATCTTCCGTTGGGTAAACTATTTAAAAAGGACAAAAGAAAGTGGCTGCATATATTCTTTCAGCGGGCTTTATTAAAACAAGGTTCCCCAGATACAAGAATCACGGAAATCAAATGAATATCTTTTAACCTTTACCGTTCATATATAACAATAGACGTTAGTTCGGGTGGTAGAGAGTACTATTGACCTATTATTCATGAAAAGGCGATAACAACAGCAGTATCTTTTGCATGTTATTTGTCTCATACTGTTATTTATATATAATTTAATTGTTTGTTTGTTAGCTTTAAATGTTTCTTATTTCATTACATGCTTTTGTAATGTAACATTGTATATTGAACTTTAACTTGTCCAAAATTGAGTTCATATCTGCTTTACCTGATTGATTTTTTAATGTATTTTAAATTTCATTTCATGTTAACAACTAATACATGGCAAAATTATTCTCTATGTTTATGGGCTGAATATCAAGATCTGTGTTAACAGAAAAAGTTAATATGTTTATTTGGATCAGGGTTTGAACCTTCCTAAATAAATTTTGCAGGTAATAGTTTTGATTTTGTAAACATCAGGACCATTCTAGAAGGTTATGTTCCATTAGGTATTTTTTTTTTTTGTAGAAAATGCTAATTGTGACTTGAGGTCAATTAGAGGAAAATTTTATTCTCTTCAACGGATTGAATTCAAGTGATTATTTTCTATGAAAATATAAAAGTGCTCTCAAGGATTCAATGCCAACACAGTTACACTCACATTTTTGTTGCATTCTTTAAATAATCTATTTTTCATAAACCTTTTGATAAAAGAACGGTTGGATTTATTCACTTTTAATACAAGACCAAGATTTAGACAGCCATGACTTACGATATCAGTCTTCGATCTTGTGGTGATAAGGAATAAAGTTTATATTTCTGCATATTTTATTTCAATAAGGACGTGCAGTTGCTTTGATAAAATGCATTCTTCATTGCAAAGATAAATGTATATGTCGACATTCATTGCTGACATAAAGTGTCATTCTTGTTTTGTTCAGTAAAATATTAGAACTATGTTTTGTCATCTACTTTTGGTCGTGAAAGTTCATAAATTAATATGTAATATATTAATGGTAAATTATTTTCATTAGCATTGTTATGTCAAAGTGTTTCGTTATGGTTCTTTGCATATATATATATATATATATATATATATATATATATATATATATATATATATATATATATATATATATATATATATATATATATATTTCTTTTGTATTTTTGTATGGATGATTCAGATGGCGTCCAACATTACAGTTTTGAAAATTACTTTGCTACGTTCAGCAAAATTGCGACATATTGGGCAGCATTGTTTGCTTGAAATGTTAATAGTACAACCATTGAATATCAGAGAGGTCGAGAATGGTTGGAATATAACAATGGCTTACTGTATCACGAAAAGATATAAGCTTTTCATTAAGTACAAATATTGACATCAAGACAAAAAGAAACATCCAAACTAGCTATGTAAAATGTACAAAATGTTTTGGTGAACATGTTTCGGAAAGTTAATTATGCCGTAATGATTACAAAATATCTTATTCAAAAACGCTGTCATATCGGGCACTGTTGTATATTTTTTGACGTGTAGGCTTGTTGTTGATGCAAGAACCTGAAAGTTTGCAATACCGCATACGATTGTGTCAAATTTAGGTTCTATCTGGATTAGACTGGCACGTATTCTACAAGAGACCACAAAATCTTGGTCATCTGACGCTGAGTACATTCGTTATAGCCAGTTGTCGTATTTTCAGCTGAGAAGATTATGAGTCGAATTTGTATTTAGAAAGTGATGCCATTATCTTACAATTATGACCTGACCATGAAAATTCGAGATCCAAGAAGTATTATGGCACAATATATACTCAAAAGCCCTGAGCGAAGGTACAAATAATTTCTTCTGTCGGATCAAATATGGATGGAAAGATGGTAGTTGGCGAATTTCCCGAAAGGAACAAGTAGTTGAAATTTGATCAACTACAGGTGTTTCCTTATATCAAAAATGTAAACAACTGTAACAATAAAGAGATCATTTGACCATTATCACATGAGATTGCTGAACCATATCTTTTGCCGAACTCACGTGAGATTTGTATTCAGAAAATTGATCCCATGGAAGCATTTTATTGGGGCAGTTTGTTCAGAGCGTTTTAATGGTTTACGCAGAATGTTACTTGATACCGTTTTGGTATCAAATCTATTCTTTTTTAGGTGGTAATTAGAGTGCTCAGAGAATGTGAGACGCGATGCGCATTACTCAATGTACAAGCGTTAGTTACACGAAGGACAAATGCTCCTAAAATTATTGCACCTAAACATATGTTTAAACACTTGACATTGTTCTCCAAAAGCGATCATGGTCTGATCCATTTTCCGATTTTCGGGTAGAACATTTTGAACATTTCAATTTGTATTGAGCAGTAAATAAAATTTACTAAATGTAATTCAATCGACATTGTATTGTTCATGTACAATTTGTAGATTACTTCCATTACCTTTGTATTTCATAGCAAGGACGATGTATTGAACTTCATAGAAAGCAAATGCAACTCATTTCACATGAAATCAGATGTCTGTAATTGGCTGAAACAAATATTTTAACAGACTTGTTGAAATCGATCGTTAACATCTATTGTATGATTATTATTATCTATTGTTTTACGATTTTTATGCTGGCATCTCTTCTGTCTCTGATTTTCCAGTACTTGTCATATATGTATGTTACAAACGAGTATGTACCTGATGGAGAATTGTAAAAGAGATTATGTGCCACAGGCAGAACTGCGCAGCTGCAGAGAACACGAATGATAGCCGTACCATAATGTTAGAATCATATACGCAGGCAGGCTTTCATATCATAAACTGGAGTATTGGGCGTGATAAAAATGTACGCAAGTATACAGTTTTAGTTTATAGAAGATAAGGTTTTAGATGACCATGCTTTTACGTCTTTAACATTGTGTTATTATAGAAAATCATTTTTATATTCATGAACCAACTATTTTGTACGATCATTGTTTACTTCTGTTAACTCAAAATTTGGTTATTTAGAGAATGATGTAGTTTCGGTTTTATTTAAAGCAAGGTTCCTTGATTATAAACGTTTTGGTTTTAATACCTGTGCACAAAATCTAGAAGAAAGAAAAGTGTTCTGCATCAATTGATTTCACAAAAGCATTTAATTATATTGTAAGAAAACAGTTGTGGTTGAAGTTAACAAAAACTGGATTGTCGATAAAATTCCGAATATAGTAAAATCAGTGTTATCGTCTGTCAAATCTTGCTCAAAATATTGAAATCAACTTATTAATGCTTATTGATGTATCCTTTTTATAAAACAGGGCGAGTATCTGTCTCTTGATATTTTCTCCTTTTGTAAATGACCTTGAAGAAGGATTAACACGCAATAATCGAAGTGGCTTAAATGTAAATTTATTTAAATTTTATATGATGCTGTATGTGGATGGTATTTTTACTTGTGCAGAATCACCCCCAATGAATTATACGAAGGTTTATTTTCGATTCGAGTACTGAGTTGCATTGAAAATGAAGATTAGTGCAATTAAGTATTAGCTTTAGGAAGGGTTGGGGTTTATATTGCATAGAACTCTCTCATTTTAAAAAAATAAAACAATGGAGAAACTGTGTTGATAGCAAGTAAACATTATTATTTAGGAATCAATTTTACATATGGCAAATCTTTTTCAATGACTCAATTATTTCTATTGGGGCAAGCTCAGGAAACCTATTTTTAAAATAAATAACGTCATAAATATAGTTATATTGCACCTAAACAATTTTAGATTAATGTGGCAAATTGATAGTTCCTACTTCTAGTTTATTGTAATGAAGTTTACGGTGTTTTGTAATGCAAACGTTGCTGAGCGAATTAATTTACAGGTGTATAAAAAGTTCTTGTGAGCCGAAGCACAAAAATGCTTGGAGTATGGAAACTTGAGCACCACGTCTGTGATGTCAGTGAGCTTTGTTCACGTTTCAAATAATTACAGGCATATAAAAACAATATACAAACTTGCAGCTGAATTGTTACCAAGTGGGGAAAATATATTCCGAAATAAAGTTAGTTATGTAACATTAAAAAGAGATCTAATAGTTTCCCTTGGGTTTTACTTGGTATAATTTGAACAAAGTGTTGTTTCTACAGAACGTGATTGTATCATTATAGTTGCAGAGAGGGTGATCCCACTGTTTTGTCGCGACTGAGTATCTTCCCCGGCAATTACAGGGGGCGTGCGTCCCACGGACGAGCCAGTGGTACTACCCTCACTGCTGTTTTTTTTTTTGCATAGGGGTAAAATAATGGACAATACACAATCTGTGAATAAAAACATTTTCACGAGTTCGGTATATTCAGTATTTTTTTGCCGCCGCAACAAGGTCAAGTGTTCTTAAGCACCCCCCCCCCCGGTATATATAAACTTTGTGATCTCTGAGTTCTTCGCACGATTGGTTTTGACAATTAATTTGCCTGTTAATTAATAATGACTGATCAAACGTTGCCTATGCATTCAAGTACGGAGGAATTAACTAGGGAATTACTCGAAACATTGCAACGGTATATGCCTCTCAGAGATGTCGTCAAACAACAATTGCATGAACTAGGAGATCTTGCTGCAAGGGACAGACAGGCATCTGATCCCTTATCAACTAACCAAACAAATCGCGACTGTAACCTCGTTAAAGAAGAAACTCTTGCAACGTTAGCGACAGATATAGAAAATATCAGAGCAATTACACAACAAGGTAATTTTGTAAACAATGGATTAGCAAGACTTGCGATAAATATTCACCTAGTGCTGGTCCATCAATGATCTTTGCGTAAGAAATTGTGGCTAAAGCAGATAAAAGACCTTATATTCGTCGAAGGCATAAAAGCTTCAGCGGGGTAAACGACACCATCTTCGACGAAGTTGTCGTCAACGCAAGAGCGGAGTTTAACCTGACATTCGCAAAACTCTGATCATAAATTAACGATTTGGGCTAATTTTTATGTGTGAATCCACTGTCGTATATCTTTAGGATTTTGCAGAGATCTCATAAAAAGCTATATTTGGATCAACTACTGGGTTAATTCGGCAAGTTACATTACAACAATTGTCACTGTGGATGCCAGTTATGACACCGTCGTCACAGAAACTGAAATAATATGACAGTATTTTAAAGACCACATTGCTTAGACACAAATTGTAACCATGAAAACAAAATGTTACCACCAACAACAAAATATGACCTAATGCACGCTGTATATTAGATTTTTTTTTTATGACGAATGACCTGAGTGAAGCCATAGTTTCAGATATAATCCTCAACAGACTGACGCTTAGAAAAGAAAGTTGAAAATGATAAACCCAGATATATATTCTGCTGTTGGTGAAACATAAATTTTACTACAAGTGATGAAGGGTATTAAAAGTATTGTTTTGATGTTTTACGGCACATGAAAGCAGTAGATCATGTATTGTCAAGGCAATTTGAATAAGGACTCTACGGTAGCCGTTCATGACTGGTCCAATGTTAGGAATCGAATCCATATTAGTTCGGTTACGAATATCGATGGCAAGCCACCGCGGTCGAATCGCTAATTAGTCGTCTCTTATTACACGCGAGAGGGCGCATTTGGGCCTAATTTAGATGAATGATCCCGCAGGAGGAAGTGACCATTCGATTGCAACTGCTGGGAACCACTTTTGACGGCATACCAGCTGTGGCAATAATTAAAGACTTCTTCTGCAGATTCTAATTTTTAATTTTAACTGATGCACGTACAATTGCCTGATAAAACATTTTAGACCAAGATATTCGTTTGAATTTGATCATGTAACACTTATTATTCCTTTCATGCAAGAATTAAGCGTCACATTACGTCTTTAGCGGTCACGTGATCAACTTTTGCAGCTGTTGGTTATACGCCATTTCAGATAGACGATGACTGGTATGTAAAAGAAGAATTATGTAAACACGGATTATGCAGATGAGAACAATCTTTATAGGTTCGTTTAGGCAGCCACTTTGCTTAAAGACATTGATGTTACACGTGCTCGCTATTCTCATGCAACTGTACACAGTCGATTAGATATATGTATGACCCACAAAGCTGGCTTAATTGACTTTTGAAAGAAGGAATATACGAACATGCTTCGCTATGTATATTATTTGTTGTTCTTTCTATACCTTTTATTATATGCACAGTTTATGTCTTCACTCTTAATTCCGAACTATTACAGTCTGCTATCCTTATGGAAGTTAACCAAGCCAAACGGGAAGCAAGGACAGAATTTCTCGAGGCACAAAAAACAAAAACAATGTACTTCCCAGCATTATGTATATAGCTATGATCACGAGGAATTACTTGGCACAGTCACCCGTTAGAGGGCACTACATCGTCATTTTATACATACGGGTACTTATTGGCTTACTTCCCTGAAGTGAAGGAGTATTTCCTTTACAGACTGGCATTCTCACCTAAAAAGACAGAGGGAAACCATACTTGCAGAATGATGTAAAACGAATGATGCAAACCGAATGGCATCAAAGACAATATTGGACTGTCTTTCGAGGACTTCATTCATGCTTACCAAAGCGATAGTATAACAGCACTGTAGTGTACCCGTCTATTACGAACTGAAAAGTATTCCATACGACGAAAATCTATGTGTATCGATAATATAATATTCCCTTTCCACTTTCAGTGCATGCATGGTGGGTACGGCGAGTGAGGGATTGACAGAAAAGTAACAACCAGTAGTTTTAAGGCAAATCCATGCTATCAATGGAAATCAACAATAGTTTGCTTAAAAATATTTATCTTATTTGTTCCATTGACAATGTTTTATGTCAGCACATATATACCGGACACTTTATAAGGTCGGTTTAAAATAGATTTGTGAAAATGTTCATTATTAATATTATGAGTTTAAAATTAGGGACATCACTTCAGGGAGGATTGTTTTATAATTTTCACAATGTTTACTTAAAATTTGAATTTACTGTAAGTTTCGAAGCTTAAAAGATCTTGACATTAAGAATGTGTCGAATTTGAAAAAGGGAAAAATCTCATTGACGGTAGGTCAAGTGTACACACACGCAGTGGTTTCCCCGTTTAAAATAGACCATGAGTAAGAGTAATATGATTATATTACACCCCAGTGTGTAGTCGGAGACAAGAATAGCAGATAGATAACTTTCATGTAAAACTTTTGTGCTAATAAAATAATATTTAGCCCTATAGAAGATAGGATGAAATCATTTTAATTCAAAGTAATATATTCTCCAAAGAGTGAGACAGTTTTAGTCAGCAACTTTTACAGCAATAGATGAATGAAGATATTTTTCATTTATAGAATCGAATGTGTAATGGATATGTTATCGAGTGAAACTTTACCCTATATCGTACTCTCGCTCTTCCTTCTCCCCATCATCTCTCCACTTGCTGTTAGATATCTACAGTGATCTTGGAAAGCATTGCATTACGATAATGAAATTGCATGCGTGTATTACGAATTTATATGGGAGATAAACAAAATAAATCATTAACCTATAATTGTTGTAGTAAGGCATTTAATTATAGTGGAGGTTTAATTATATTGTAAGAGAAAATGTGTAGTAAAAGTTAATAAAACTTGGATTTCCCTGTAAAATTCTGAATATATTAAAAATCAATGTCCTCACCTGCTAAATCTCGTGTGAAATATTTTAATCAACTTAATAATGCTTCTGTATATATGCTTGGTGTGAAACAGGATGAATCACTGTCTCCATTGATATTTTTTCTTTTCATAAATTTCCTTTAAGAAGCATTAGTGAGCAATGCTTTTAGTGGCTTAAATGTAAATTTATTGAAATTTTGATGTTGTATATGGATAATATTGCTATTTCGGTAGAATCACTCTAGGAATTGCTAATAGTTTTACTTATTCTGTTCGATTACTGTATTACTTTGAAAATGAGGATAAATACAGCGAATTCGAAACATTAGCTTTAGGAAGGGCTGGTTGAGAGATAGATTGCATATAAATATTTAGTTTCAAAAACAATGGCGAAGTTTGTAGACAATACATTTTGTTATATATGAATCATTTTTACAAATGTTGAATTTTGTCGATGACTCAATTGACTACTTCGAGGCAAGTTCAGGAAAATTATTTTTAAAAGAAATAATTATCTTTACAAATTTACTTTAATTGCATCCAAACATAGAATAGATTTATTGGACAAATTTCTAGTTACTATTTTGGGTTATTGTAGTGAAGTTAAGGGTTATTTACCATGCAAAATCTGTTCAATGAATTCATTGACAGTTATGTAATAGTTCGTATGAGTCAAAAAGACAACACAACACAAAGTTACTTTCTCTATGATAATTTGGGCATCACATTTACGATACGAATGTGCTATGTTCTCATTTCATAATATATTACGGATCAGTGAAACCTTGCATATAAATTGCCACTAAATGATTTACATCTGTTCCCAAATAAAGCAAGATGACTAACTTTAATAAGGGATCTTGCAGTTTTTCTTCACTTTTACGACGTATGGCTAGAACAAAGTATTGGTCAACATGAACAAAGGTTGAACGAACACCTTATTCATAATTGATCCGATGGGTTTGAAAATGACAGTCGTGCATTATGTTTTCAACGTATTTAGTATTGCTTAATTTCAGTTGTACTGTAATATAGTACTGTAAACAAAGTTTTACTTGTTATGTATATTTAATTTAATTGTTTGCTTTGTTAGTTTTAAATTTTTTAAAAATGTCATTACATGCTAATGTAATGTAACATTTTTTACTGGATTTGACATGGACCAGAAGTGATTTTGTTTATTTTTATAAACAACTAAGAATAGAAATATTGTATCTAGTTCTTGACCTCGTTCAAGATCAGTGACACAGTTTGGCAAACAATTTTGTTAATTATTTTTTAAAATCTTTCTCAGAGTAAGAATAATTAAATTAAGTCAAGGTCATACTTGGTCTACGTGAAAAGTAGCATATATCAATTGGTACAAACTTCTATTTTTTTCCAGAGGAATGAACTTCTGACCCTCATCCAGGAATCTGCTTTGCAACTTAGTCGTATAACTTGTTTTCGATAGAGGTTGGTCAGTGGGGCCTAAAACACTTGACACGTTAAGTTGTATTATGTTGTGACCAGTTTGGGTCGAAACTTTATTTCTTCAAATTGTTGAATTCAAGTGATTCTTTTCCCTGGAAACACAAAAGTGCTCTAACAAAATTCTTGGGCAGAGTCATTTATTTGATTTACACTGAATTCAAAACTGGAATAATATTTTCTGCGATCCAACAAGAGACTGTTGACAGAGCAGCACTTCGCTGACCACAACAGACGTCATCACCTTCAATTTTGGATTTCTTCGGGACTCGAACTCAGTTTCATTTGGGACATTTTATTACTAGGACTTCTATTTTTAAATCTTGGATTAATTTTGGATTTAATTCGTAAAATCGTAAGGTTTTTTTTCTTAATTTTTCACTTTGTATTATAGGGAAATAAATTATTTGTTAAGTTTTACAAAGCTTGTTGTCTTCGCTCTTTTCTATTACTTATTTTAAGAGCATAGACTCGTAGCATACCTCCTTGGAAACAATTCAATGTATCTTTAGATTAGAAACTTAAACCATATAATGTACCAATAACTGAGAGAAAACGCAGACTTCGCAACACTACAGAATATGAATAAAATTTTGTCTGAGACTTTAGTTATATTGTTATGAAAGAATAATCCACATTGATGAATGTTATTGGGAGAGACGAAAAATATGAAAGATTACTGAGCTGATTGATTCTATAAAGTTACCCCTTAAGAAATTGTCAAACTACTTATAAAAGACATCTCTAATTAGAAATCTGAGTATGTTTGAAGTCTTATAAATGTACACTATATATTTGAAACTTATCTGAATTTCCTCCCAGTGTAACGATTTAAAGGTTTTACATAGCTTCAGATGTTGATGGTACAAAACGTTTCTTAAAAGCCACATGTACGATTTACTGTGATTCTATTAAACATATATTTGTATGTATCTTTACCTCAGTTTTCTGTGATAAAAGTTGTGAACAGAAAGCAAAAAGGGCCAGGTATTGCCACAATGGCAAACAACTGGGCTTATAAGTTTTACCATGTTCATAAACCCGTCATCCATAAAATTGTATTAAATGCATTGTTGCACATAAACTGATATATTGTAAAGTTTGAAATATTATCATAACCTGATTAGTTCAAGTGTGAAATATGTACCTGCTGTTGTCAGACATTGCAGAAGGGTGTTTTGGACAAACATCGACTAAACCACCTTGCTGAACATGTGACTTAGGCATTTTCTTGCTATTTACATTATTCTGGTCTAGGTATCTCGGACTGTTAAAACTGGGTTTGCTGCATGCTGCCACATCCTCGTCTCCTTTTGATGTTTTTAAGGGGCATTTTGTTTTTGTGCTTTTGGAGATTTCATTGCAAGCTTTTACCTGTTTGCTTTTATTTTATGCATGCAACTGATATTGTGTAAAGCCGATAGAATGTGTATATATTTCTCTTAGGAGGACTATATGGCATATATGTCCAGCATATTATGAACATCCTACAGGTATTGATGTGTTTCATATTAGTATACCTTCATAAGCGCAGAAGTTACAGCAATTCGAGGTAGTGCCTTTTCAAATTAGTGACTTTTTCAAACTAGTAATAATGATAATACCCGTTAACAATATTGTTATTTGTATTACTATTGTCATTGTTATTATTATTAGTAGAAGTATTAGTCTACCTTACCAGCTAACTGAATTTGAATATTTTGTGATGTGACAAGATTTTACGTATAGTAGATGCGAACATAAAGTAGTAATCATGTTGACACAAATTCATTCACGTGCATTAAATTAAACGCAGCTCGTTGCTATGAACAAAATTCTTAAATATTAAAGTCTTTTGGATTTGTGTCATGGATTGCCATTTCCACATATTGCAATTTTTAATTAGCATTTAGGGAATACCTTGCGTCTCATTTAATGTTCACAAGCCTTTATTATGATGTCCAAATTAAAATTATGCTTCTTGTGTTTACTATACTTCATGGAAGTGACATTTCTAACGTATTTCGTATGTTTTTGATATATTTTGTTTACAATTCTACTATCACTTTCATCCAGCTTTAAATTTGGATTGTCAAGATCAAAAGTTTTGGTGAATGAACTGCTGGTTTGTATAGTAATATTAAGTGTGATAAGATGATGAAAATATACATCCACAAGCATACGCTTTGCCAAAGAGAAAGTTTCAAAAGGAAGAAACAAAGAGCAAAGCCAGAAATCATTCACTGGGTCAGTCAGGGAAGAGTATAAAGTCTAACTATGGAAGTACATAAATACAACAGAGACCGACGTTGTGTTTGAAGCTGGCCAATTTCGTAACTTTGCATTGAACATGAGTGATATGTAAGGAACCAAAATTAAGAATGTATTTACAGAACAACATAACTATTTTGACAAAGACTATTGCATAAATAATAAATGGATAATTAAATATGCCGCATTATAAAGAAATTGTTTGAGGCTGCAACATGAATGGTATTTAGTGAACCAAAATACCCCAGAAAGAATCACCCACCCACGAGAAGCTACTGGCAAGCTTTCTTACATACCCACATTGGTCGGGCCCGAGACTCGAACCCACGCAGACAGAGGTGAGATGGCAGTGATCCGTAGCGGTGAGCTCTTTAGTCCACTTGGCCACTCGGGGGCCCCCATTTCTATTGGTGATGAGATGGAGAAAAGTGAAATGTACACGCATACCAATGCTGATTACGACAGCTATAGCTTTGAAAGGAAGAAAGATACAGCAAATATAGTAATCACTAACTAGATCAGTCCCAAACATAGACCGTAGTTGTATTTGATGCTATCCATCTACACGACTTTACACTGAACATGTATGGCATGAATTGAATGAAAAATTAACAATGTATTATTTACAGCGTAACATAACTATTTGGACATAGTCTGTCGAGAAAACTTGCAAGTAAATGGAACAATGAAACTTACCGCATTATAAAGAACTTTTCAGAGGCTGCAACCGCCATAAGCAGAAATCCAGGGATAGATGTTGCTGTATTTCTGGCAGCCCCCAAAAGGAGAAGGTGATGTGGGCAAATTTGACAAATAACCAATATCAAAAAGGGAAATTAATAAATGATGATCAGGCGGGCAAGGGTAAAGTGACTGAGTTTTGAGGTTCCATTTCTATTTTCCGGTTCTATTTTGTCCACGAATACATGATTGGAAAAACGGGCCACTGGATGAAGCAATATGTACAGGTAACGGGGAAGTCGTCTTTGTGGTAAGAGTTTAAAAAATGCTTTTGTCTCAAGACGAAGAGTCATTGGTCATCTTATCTCCAGATGGCAACATGGCGTATAGTATAGCCCAGGTGGATTCCATAGGGAACCTTGTAGAACAGGGACAGTATGTTCCGGTAGTTAATGCAAGTATATCTGTATGCACTTTAGATGGAGAAGAATGTTTTGTTAGCAGATTCGCATTCTTTCTGTATTCGCTGTTGGTCTTCAAGGGCTGGTAAGGTACCCTCATACTCTACTGGCGGTCCCAATGGCAGGTAGATGCAGTTGAATCTGGATGGACCTGTGTAATTCCAGCTAAGCACAGTCCACCCTCAGGCATTCAGGTCTGTGAAACCAACTAGACGTGAAAGAGAAAGTAGTACAAAGGGCAGAATGGCGATCCTTATGATAGTCGAGGGAAGTCTTACAAAACTTAGGCCCTTTTGCATCACCTTATGTATGATTTAAATGCGTCTGAATTCCTAATTTAATTATTTGGTTGTCGCTGAACCTTCTTTGGCTGCATCAGAAGTAGCTTCATTTCTGAATCCATGGGACTTAAAATGATCAGCGTTATAGCTATGAAAGCAAAGCGCTCTTTTTAAGTTTTTTTTTTTATTAAGTTCTACTCTGAAAACTGGTTGCCCGCTTCCGTACATAGAGACGGGTAGGTACGCTTATAAATGAGTATTGGAACATGTGACAGGATTTTATTGGGTAGCAACATGCATTATATGCCCGAGCCGCGTCTGAAGTGTTGGAAAGGTAATGTAAGAGAGATCCTTTTCAGATAAAGTGACTTGAAATAATTGTATCAAAATATCATTTTGTTGTGCAGTTTTCTGCACCGTTATTTCTCGTATTCGAAAAAAAGAATGAAAAATCCAATATAAACATGGCAGAATACATGTTACGCCTGAAATGGACCAAAATGGTATGCATCAAGGAAACTTTAAGTTCATCTATTACACCCTTGTCGACTGGTAAACGAACATCGTGAGATTTGCTCTTGTAAATGATTTGAATGACCTTTTGAATGCGGAAAGAGGAAGAAGGGTCTGCGAGGTCGTTCAGTTTCTGCACCTAGCCAACTGCTGAAGCAAACTGGATATTGAAATGCTGTATAGTTCTTGTTGATTAAGTGAGCTTTGAAAAGGACCGGATTGGTCATTGAAACTGGGAGACAGAATTCGGTTGGGGTTGCTAAAGTGAAGTCCTTATACAGCGTCAAAGTCCGGTTATATGTGCTTTGTCTTGCTGCATGTATCATCTTTTCAGACAAATGGTCCAGCGTATTTTCTAGCTTGAAGAGACTAGGAGATGTGGAATGCGATTCTGGTTTGAGTCCTCATAGGGACTTTGATATGTAAACCTGGTACATGTTTTGCCTGGAACAAGATATTCAATTTAAGGAAAAAAGTAAACATTTCATACAGAAGCGCATGTTATTGTGTCATTAGAGGATTGTTTGTTTATGATTTCAACTATGGCTTGATATCGGTGTGGAAATAAATGCATTTATTAGTCAAGTGATATCCCTAGACCTCAATTACCAGAACAATAGGGTACAATTCTAGAAGCGTTATATTTCGATATGCCCATGTCTGACCCCAAAAGCCAAACAAATTACGTGCTCCTAGGACTGTATATATCCCACCTAGGACTGTATATATCCCACATAGGTAGAGGCATTGGTGTACAATTCCAGTGAGACGGAAATCATCTAACGATCAGGCAAGAATACTGACCAACTGCTAAAATCGGTTAAAAAGGTTCACCAGGTCCTTAACTCTTCTTTCACATACATTGTTATTCTAATGTCATGCCAATTGTCAAGTTCTTGAACCGCCTAAGGAGAGCTCGTCCTGGCAAAACTACTACTCAAGCAAAGGTTAACAGCGATTATGATGGATTACATCTCCTTAAGATTAATATTTCTGCTCGCCAAATATAACTGTATGCATTTCATATCCGAGGTAAATCGTAGTCGTTAATAGGGCAAATGTGTTATCCGCAGACATAGACACGGAGTTCGGCAAATACTGTCAGAAAGCAATGAAGCTTTGTCTGGCATTGGGCATTAGTTGCATCTAGTGTAAAAATAAATCTTTCAAAATATCCGTTATGACGACTCTGTGGTCTTAAACTAAGTAATAGAAAAGAGTGAGATGCTACAAGCATTGTAAAATGCAAGAAATAATTTATTTCAGTAGAATACAAAGTTAAAATGTAAAAATGCAAACAAAGCGGAACCTATGACTTTGGGAATTAAATCCCAAATAATCATAGAATTATAGACACAAATCCAAATGACAATTGTTCTGAATAAACTTTAGTGGAAATCCAAATTAAATTCAACGCCAAAGTGTTGATGTACCTGTGGTGGCCTGTGTAGTGGTGATGCTCCAACAGTCTTTTGTTGGATCAAAATAATACAATTTAAGAATATATCCTTATTTGAAAGTTCACTATAAATTCAAGTTTCTATTTCCAGGAATGTTATTTCTGATGCGCACTTTCTATTTCCAGTGAGTAAATAATTTGAATAAATGAATTCCAGCCCAAAATAACGTATTAGGCACAACAATAATACAACTGATTCTGCTAAGATGTTGCAGGACGAATAATTCATTTCTAGGAAAATAAGATTATTTTTTACTCTACTTAACCTCAGGTCACAATTAGCATTTTCTACAAAACCTATTACCTAATGGAAATTTTTTTTCTAGAACGTTCCAAATGTTTACTAGGTAAAACAATTATAATGACCATCATGGTACACACGATGTCCTTGACTCAGACCAAAGATAATAACCCTAATAGTTAACTCATACGCATTAAGAATATTTTAACTATGTATTAGTTGGCTATAGAATAAAACAAATCAATGATTCAGGTCAAGTAGAAAACGAACATGATTTTGCAAAAGCTGAAGTCAAACATACAATGATACAATACCAATATCATAAAATAAAAATGAAAAAATTAAGAGAAAAAAATATAACAAACTATGCAAATTAAATATACATAACGGTGCCACATGTGCTATTTATAACTTTGTGCTCATTATCCATTGAAGAGAGTTGAGAATTGCTTCAAATATCCGGCAACTGAGCCAAAACCGATTGGTAAACATTTTTCGAAAGAATACCCTTTTCGCCACAAAAGGCCAAAACAATAATATTGTATGTGGCAAATAGGATGACTGCGGAAAGCATTTGATATGTCTGCTATGGCCACAAGACACCCCTACCCAGCTGCATTATACATGTAATGTACCTTCTTAATGAACTGCTTACTGTCAAGTCGGAATTCCACCGTTAACCGAATCGCCATATCGGAAGAAGTGATGAATCAGTCGGAAAGACCCTGGTGTTTATTTTATGTTTATTTTTTACTCAACCTAATGGTAAAATGTTTAAGTTGTGGAATGATTTTGTGATTTGTTATGTTTCGTTTCTTAGGTAAATTCGTCATTTGTTTGAGTTGTTTTCAAATTATTCCATACCTGTGTTTGCAATGTCCCTTAAACCCGACATCAAAACCCTTTTGAAAGCTCGGAAGCAGGCATTGATTTGTGGCGTGATGAAAATCTTGGCGCTAAAAGTTGTTAAATGTGGAACTATTATGTCATTTGAGCCTCGGTACAATATTTCTGATACACTGTGTTAGAAACCCAACTATTGCTGAACTTCTATTTTTTGGAAACGAACGAATGGTCTCATAATTAGTATCACCCTCTTCCATCCAATTCGAGTGTTTTTTTTTCGGTTGTCCTTTGAATTTGTCTCTCACTTGTTTGATCAAATGCTATTGGAAATTCCAAAAGATATCGTTCACTCATCAGTGCTTTCACTACGTTTAACTTGACATAGCTACCGTATGTTTTTCAGGGTATGGGCTATAAGTTAGCGGTTCACTGAACTCTCTGTACGACCTGCCATCAGTTTAAGCGTCTATAGGTATATCTGTCCGTCAGTTCTCGTCCATCCGCCCGTTCGTTCTTTGCCGATCCAGCCGTTGGATTAATTAATTGGGTGGTATTTAATTATTCATAAGTAGAGGCAAGTGTATTCTGGCAATTAAAGTGAATTGCTCTGTCCACAGAAACACGTCATAATCAGTCCTGATCATACCTGGCTGGATTGGTAGTGCAAAACACTATCAACTGAGCAAAAGCATTCTCCGTTCAATAATGGATTAGTCTGAAATACGGACAATATTTGTATCTTCTTTATTTTTTATTTTGCTTTGCTTTGATATTTTATTTGCAAAATCAGCAGGTATCATCGACATCAGTGGATAATAAGAATACTCAAAGTGTGTTGCATACAGTTCTGATCCAACCGATACTTAGCCATATAAACATCCAATGCATATAGGGCTGTCTAATCGTCCATGCAGTCAGCGCTGTCGAAATCATTTAAATAGTCAGAATATTTCACCACTATGTATTTATTACCTTGACTACTTTTGCTTCAAGGTTTCGAGAAATTAAGTTTGGTGTTTTACGGCACATCGTGACACTGAAGGTTATACCGTGCCAAATTAAGTAGAGAAGAGTGCTTTGCCTAAAGACACGCCTCAGTATCCAATCCGGGAAGATCTGAGAGTGGGAATCGAACCCGCACACTGCTGGATATGAGTCCAACACTTTGGCCACCGACCTATGGAGCCTACACAATGACCATTGGCCCTGTAATACCCGTGATATTGAGAAATTACAAAGAAATGCTTCATTGGCCCAGAGCCCTAGCGTAGGGAAAGCAGTTATATCACTATCTCTGTCCATCCGTTGGTCTATTCGTTACCACACCTTGTTCTACAGAGGTGAGAGAAAGTAACGCAACTTGTTAGACATTTCCAAGGGGAGAGTGTTTCTCCCACTAGAAATTGATAGAATTGTTCAAATTATGTTCGTATTGGGCAATGGATGATTTAAGTAAGGAGACAGGTGGAGTGAATTCATCTCTTAAATGTAGTTGCTGTCTTTTTTTGTAATTTCTTGTAGAAATTGTGACATCTGCAGTATGCTACTATGTTAAGATGTGTAGGAACATATATTCTTCAGAACAAGAAGGGTATTGTATGAACCCGTGTATAGATCGTACTTTAGGAAAAAATCTGGTCCCTGATATAACGCGTTATGTGACAACAGAACTATACCGTTGGCCTTTGATAGCGTGTATTATGTAAGCTAATACAGTTTATTATCTTGCAAAAGACTTTCTTGACACATTTGTAACGTATACATTTCAGTGAAGTACTTTTATTCAAAATACCTAACAATCATTTTGAAATGGTTATGGTCGTATGATAGCTTGATTTGGTATTGAGGAATAAAATTGAATGCGTTTCTGTCAGGAATATTGTCCGAGACAAATAGTTCTTTACCAAGATGATATTAAACCATTATCCCACCAACATAAACATTCTTTGCAGTGGCTTATTTGACGGGTAAGTGTTAATTTTAGGTATGGAATATGAAAAGTAGTCGTCAATGATTATAAACTATTCATTATATGCCTTTCCTAGGGGGTAGAAGCAGTCAAAGTTATAGAAGAATCACGATGATACGATAGAAACAGGAGCCACGGAAGCTCAGTTGGTAGAGGGTCCCGACTTGTCAAGGATCGCCGGCTTGATACCTACCTAGGCCAGCCTGCATCGGCTGTGTCGATGTGCCATCGGAATCGGATGGGAATTTAGCTCCTATTTTCAGTGCATGTTATAGCCAACAATGTGCTCATGGTGTTTTTAAAAACCAACAAATTAGCATGCGACAAATCAACAACACCAGAAATGATGCAATAACTCAAAACTACCTGCAAATCTATACGGATGCAAATATGACGTTCAAATTAATCATAGTACAAAAGAAACTTATTTTATGGTGTTTTACAGAATAATATTTTCTTTATCTGCAAAAAAACAAACCGTTTTAACACAATACTAACACTATTCATTATTCTCCTCCCACCATACAACAATTCCCACCAGCACTACACTCATCATGATCATGATGATCTTATTCTTCTTCTTCTTCTTCTTCTTCTTATTATTATTATTATTATTATGTTGACTATAACGATAACCCCATTTGGATCCCCACAATATAAGTAAATCGACAAGGTAGTGAGCGATGTATATCACAGTTCAGATCAACAACACAGGTCAATCTTCCCTTGTTTTGACAGACTAAAAACATCTTTCACGATGGCTAGTACTGATCGTCTTTCAGTCTATACTTCTTCACTGTTGGTTTCCATGGGATTCAGTCGACATATTATGGATTTCAAAATAAACAATACAAGGTATAGGGACGTAATAGGTGCAGTGTCACATACGTTTGAGTGAATGATCCATACAGGAGGAAAAACTGACGGAACATCGCAGTTAAGACAGGGTGATACCGATACAATGTTTATCGACAAGTTAGCAATCGTCAGCGGACGACATATTGATCTGCCCAGTCATCAACACATAGTATTATACACCGACGACACTGGAGTTCATCACGGTTACACATATCTACGAGTGGGTCTTGATTAATGGGTGATGAAATGATTCAATCCCTCCTTTAAACGGTGCAGACAATTTCAGTTTTATTCCTGTCAAGTTTTGTCATTAATCAGATACAGCAGCAGGGACATATAGAGAGATCTCCGTCAAATGCGCAATGGCAGCCAATCTTAGGTCCAGCAGTGCCGATAAAAAATTGATGATGAACTTATTGATAGTGTATTTGCACTGCTCCACCAGGACTGGCCCGCTCAGGCGTCCCAATGGACGGACTGATGTCTGAGAAACGGATGGCCGCCAAAATTCATTGTGACAGCTATTGCAAAGTTTGGATGTCATATAGTACCCACGGGGTTCAAGGAAAGTTCCTCTGAACACATGAAATGGTGTATCTCTTTCGCTGTGCACGAAAAATCAATTATACAGTTAATCAACCTGACACAAAAACACGTATACAATTTAAATAAAATAAATCATAGCAAAAGATCTGAAAGAAAGCTTCCCTGATTTGCAAGATTTATTAACGTCATACACAATGAAAACTGTAGCTCAATTGCAGGTACAACTTCACCACAACAAGGACTGGGACCGATCTCACCTGCTAGATCGGCTAATGGAAGCTTTATATTTTCTGAAATCCTGTGTGGAGAACCAGAATCTGCTGGCTTACTTCATCACAGAAAACAATCCGTTTCACGGGAAAATTAATGTTTTTAAGGAAGCACGTTTGTCCCGTCTACTTAATGATTTGATGTCTCAGGGAGCTGAGTGTGTCCTCAGATTTTCGTCCATACAGCAACAGCTTCACATCAGGCGGATCCCGGGACTGAGGCAGAGTCTTTGTGTATATAAGAGCGGGATAGAGATGAACAACCTCATAAGCCTGAGTTGTCAGGATTATTTCCGTACGAATCTATCATAGAGACACGTATTCCATGTTCTATCGTTAACATACTCTCCTAATATGTCAAGACACCAGTTACTAACAAAAGGTATTTCAAAGATGATGAAAACTACACTTGCATATATCAACATAGCCAAGATCAAGAAGACGGGAGTGTCAAATTGGGGGAAGTATGAATTGTATGGATCTTGGCTTCGTATTGTTTCTGCCAACAATGACACAGACAGAATGTCGGGAAGAGTTAAATTTGCCGGGGTTCTCTGTGTACTTAGAAAAACAAATAATGTAATTAAAGCATTGTACTCCATAAAACCACGGCCACTATTAGGTATATGTATTAAGTGTCATTATCGGTATGTACTTTGTAAAATGTACATGATGACAAAAACAGACTCGGATAATAGTGAAGCTGTTTTCATAAGACTTGGCAGAAACGAATATGTACAAAAATGCGTATCACTAGATGTGAGGTACACCATGGAGGAGACAGATATTATTCAGGATTTATTAAATTTGAACTCTTCCATGTACCAAAACATTTTTTGTTAATTCTTTGGGAGCCTTCGTTAACCCTGATCTGGTGAGGCACTAACTGCTGTATAGATGTCATACAGAACTGGGGAATGAATCAAATGGGCACGATGCCTTCATTAACCTGATTTGGACGGCCACCAACGAACAATTTGACCCATATATGGAATACCGCGAGGTGGCGCTAAATGTACTGGGTCTGTGTTATCTGGAGAAGAAGGGCTACCTCAGGGGCTACATCTGTTTCTGCCGTGCCATGAGTCTACGTCCTAGGCTGTTGATTCGACATTGGTCCACGTCTACACCTTGGCACTTAGCAGTACTAGTGTCCAAATTAATCAACAGGTGAATATAGACCTATTGTCCATTTTTACGCGTGATGTCCATTTGAGTAGAATTACAACATGTTCGATGTGAAGATTCGAAATTATGTCAAAACTAAACTTATTTAAGAAAACAAATGCATAAATCTATTGAATTAAATTTAAGGTAGACATAAATTTTTATACAACATACCTAAAATCTACATTAGTTACACATGTATCAAAAATCCTTACATAAAGGGACAGTTTTAATCCAAAAGACCTTTGACCTTTTGGAAAATGCGACTGATGTGCCAAAACATCTATTGACAGAGTAAAAAACGTCACTCCATATGAACCTATCAAACTAGCATGTGTGCATAAGCTATAGAATGATTATTTGCAGCAAGATAACCAAATTTGTTTCTTTGGGTGATGTATGAACATAACCTGCTATGATATTTTAAATGTGGGAATTATAAATAATATTCATACGGCGATGCTAGCTCAAATTTACTACAAATTTAACAGTATTGCGCGTCATTCCAAATTTCACACGGCTTGTAATAAATGATTTTAATAATCTTCACTCTCATTCATTTTATCAAAGATTTCCGCAGAAAATATCAAATCTTATTTATTTTGCTTAAATTTATGAAGAATTTTGAGAATTCGTTTATATCGCTTCTACTTATTTTAAAAATACGTTGATTCTGCCTCTAATCAGTCTGAAATGAGAGATTTAAAATTGCCTCTTTGTATTCAGCGTTGTCACGAAATACATTTCACGATAACGTCAATCTTTCAACTTGTATATATGACATGTTACAGATTTAGGAGATAATATTCGGATATTCTCTAAAGTTGGTGGCGGCTAGGGCACTGTCCGTAAATCGATTTATTTTGTTACGCATGAGCAAAACATTACGTGCGTCTTTCTCTTACCTGCATAAATTGTTAGGAATCATAAGAGAGAAAAAGGGAAAACATGAGGCTACGTCTTCGATTGTTGGAGACATAATGACATTCACGACAGAACGTTTCTCAATTATTCTTCAAGCAGTGATTAGCGGAAACGTCGAGGGTAGCTCTAATACTAATGTATGGAAGAAGGACTACCTGCTCTTGAATCGTTCAGCAGATAAATGAGACTTTAAAAGTACCAGCAAAAAATTATTCTGGTACTTTTATGAACTGTTTTCTCTAAAAGTGCTAGGGTCCAGAATAAGAGAGAGAGAGAGAG
>JAECUM010040840.1:0-14046 GCA_016617855.1 Megalonaias nervosa
CTCATTTTGAGACGATCTTCTTTGAAATTCTTGCTCGTGTAAAATTAAATTGCATGTTTCATGAAAATCGGATAATAAATAAAACTACTTATATGTCCATTTTGATCCATGTAACTGCTATGCAGCCTTGGCTGCTTTATTTGTCCATTCATTATCCTTAATTTGAATATCACATGACAATGTCAGTGTCTTCCTTAAAATCAGTGGATATATTTAAATGACATTTCTTGATGTTGAAAACAAAATTTTGTGCAATGTAAAAGAGCTTTGTGTCTACGATTTCTGTATGGGACATTATCGGCGATTTGACTTATTAAATAAACTCGGTCAGAAATGCATTGTATATCTCAAAAACGAAACACAACTCATAATCATTCTCCTCTTGTCTATGGGTGACAAATTAAAAATGTCTAAAAATTGCCCATAAATGTCCTCAGTAAGATAGAAAAAAACACACGAATTTTAATAACTTTAGTTTAACCGTTTCTATTTCTTGGCTCAGAACAGATTATGAGGCGACTAAATTTCACAAAGTGCTCTAGATAACACCTTACAAAAGATACACAACACGCACATATGACTGATACGTTTACAAAGTATTTGCAGGTGTTCTTTAAAACCAAACATTTGTATTGCTTAGGAGGTATGGGCCCTTATATGGACAATAAAACTCAGGGTACTCGTCGTCCATACACGCTAATCTTGTACAGAACTCTCACCTTAAAAAAACCAAGCATTTGTATTGCCTAAGATATATTGACCCTAAAATGTACATGAAAACTGAGCCTACGTATCCTCCATACATCCAAGTCTGTCACAAAACTCACATTGTAATTTCAAACCTCTCTGAAGCAAACACCTTTTCTTGTCTGTATAATATATATAGGAACACTTTTTCCACATTCACTTTAGCTGCATTTTCTTACACCACTCAGACCATATTTACATCCGAATGATCTCTATATTCTTCTATCTATTTGACAGATTTAAAAACTTTCGTTATCACAACTAAAACACTTTTGTCCGAAAATAGGACCCAGCCACACTCCAATAACGACATCGTATTATGAACATTGTTCACTGACAGCATCATTTTATTATGGGTGATTCAACTATGACGAAAACCACATCAGTTAAAAATCAAAAGTTAATCCACGTAGCATGATACAAGCAATTTCCTGAATAAAGAAATGTGCCTATGTTGTGAATGTTTATGCTGCATTGTATGCCACACAAACAGGTTATTAAGTGCCGAAGCTAGTCGAGAAATGAGCTTTAGTGAAGGAGAAACCACGGCAGCCAAACTGATTTGGTCCGATGGTTCGTTTAGAACCCGCAGATTTACACTCTCATTTAGGAGCCTGACTCGCAAACCAGCTAGCAGTAACGCTTTTTTTATATATTATTTCTATTATCCGATTCCTAGAAAACACGGGAGGCATAATCAGACTCATGTACATTCAAAGAACCCACAAGGTTGATGCTGGTGAGGATGACTGACAATATATTTTTTAAATAACTTATCTCCTGATAATAGCATTTCTAAAGAACAAAGCTACCCTAACTCTAAAATGTCCAACTTGGCAACGAAATTCTCATATAAAGATAGGAAGGCTCAATAGGATTGCCGACAATTCGACTGAGCATGTATGGGTCAGTCATTGTTTTATGACAGCGCAGGCATTATCCAAAATCAAAAAGCGATTAATGGTATGTATATCTATTACATGTAACTCTTAGATTGTAGGGTTATTATGTGTAATTTGTCTTCAAGACTGTAAGTTGTAATGATCATGCATAATTAAGATACTAGTGTAATTTTGTGAACGGGTATAAATTTTATTTCATGATATTAACAGCGTAGATTGCGTAGGATGTATAAATAATTGTTGATGATGTGTTTACATCATTAATAGTTATATTAGCAATAAACCTTTTGGACAACTTTGAGGTAATTTCGCATTGGCTGGTGGGTCAGGTGGATTCTTAGAAGAATTACGTTAATTTCAATTGGATGGGCTAGGTCAGGTGGGTTCATGTGCGATGTAGGATATTGCAAAGATCTTGTAGCTACTATGAGTAAAATGCGTCGTTACCTCTTTTGCATGTATATAAGTACGTGGAGCCTGACAATTTTGGCCAGTCTTATAGCTTATGTTTCTGTTGTAACTTCAGTCTGAAGACGTGTTTAATGTTGTTTTCAGGTATTATTTGAGATATAACATTTGGTTGAACTATTCATTGAAATTACAAGGTGCTCATTTGACAAAAGTATTATTCTGGGACTGTTATGAATTATTCAAAGGAGTTCTGGACAATGCCATTTTGATACATCAGAATTGTTGCCAGACCAGTGCATTCGAGAATTTGAAATTCATTCGGAACATTCGATTCTTTTTGGACTTGAATAGAACTTTTCAGGATTATTTTGGATTCAATTCATAATACAGTAAGTTCTTCTTAGTTTTATTTTAAAACTTTGATATTGAAAGTATTTGTTAAGTTCTACAAAACATAATGTACAAACTGGAATTGAGGATTAATACCGAATCCTTGAGGGTGAAGTGCACTTCAGTAAGATACGCCATGGAAGAATTCGAGCACTTGCTGTGGGTTAGAGATTACAACTGAGCAAGTATGAGGAGGAAGCAAATTTTACTGCTATGAGTTACTTACCATAGTTTCATCCGATTACGGTCAAAAAAGATTTATTAAAGGGTTAAAATTAAATAGGATACAACAACGGAAAAACTATGCAAACAACACAGCGTGATAATTAGGAATTAGCGACTAGTTTTGATATGGTTACGATACTCTTCTTGAGATGCATCCGTATACTTGTACCAAATATCATGAGGAAATATCGAACAACATATGGACGATATAAATATCTAAAGCAGCTCTTGGAGCTCAGTATGGCCCACTGAGGGAAGGGACGGGGTAACCAATGCTAGGAAGTGTCGTTTTTCTCTGGGAATGTCTGGAGATTTGAATTTTAAGGGGCACTAAAGAAAGTATGGGAATTTATTATTGGGTTTTGTTTGATATAAAGTCACTGAGTATTTAACATTATATCTGCGTTACAGCTGCATCTTTAGAAAATTTACGCTAGTGTTTGGGGATGGTATCTCCCCCTATGGGAATTAAAATTACCGGAAACGTGACAACGGCAAGACCTCCTATAGGAATTCAACAATCTCGGTCTATAGCCCCGTTATGAAAATTTACCATTTCCGCTTTATGGGGTCCTTGTGGAATGTAACATTTGCGGTGTATATCACCATATGACACTTAACATTCAGGGTTTACGTTAACCCCTTGGAATTTGCCATTGCGGATAACGTTGGGGGCCCCAGTGGAAATTTACCAACGTGAATGACAATCTGGTCAGAACAGAAACTTAACATGACGCAACACTATAGTGTATTGAACTTGAACGGAGTGGGTAAGCCATGCATCACATAATATCTATTTCTATTATCCGTTTGCTTTGTAACGGTGCGTATTGATTGATAAGAGTGGTGCGTTGGGTTGTAATAGCGAGTGTTTAATGATAGGAGCGTGTGTAAATGGAATTCTAAAAATAAATCATTGTCTGTAGGTAGGCGTGTATTTATCCGTTCTCTCTAACCTACTAATTCCTATAAGACGGGAGAAATAATGCTAAGTTTCAACAGTAGTCAAAAACCACTAATGTTAAACTCCAGTGTTGGACCAAACCGTTCCAAAGTTTAATGTTCAGTTCTAGTACACGGATACTAACCTAAATTCAATGAAATGTTCTTTAACATCCCCATAACTTCAATTTGCCACCATTTTTATAAGGGCTTCTACTAACCTACCATGGCTACTATCAACTAGCTGAAAACACAATGGGCATCCAAGCGTGAAAATTAGATCAAATTGGCCTACTTTAGGTATTGGTAAATTATTCTCCGTGAGATGCATCCATGTGCTAGTTTGTAATGTGGAATATGTGAAGTATCGCTTCGACAAAGGCATTGTTCCATAGCTTAGCTGTGAACATTCCTTTAGATCACAGTACTGCTGGACAGATTTGAAAATCTGATGGTCAATAGCAAGTTACATTGACCTGTAGTTCTCACTCCACCGATTGCTGGGTTCTTGGAGGAGCAGGCGAGACACATTATTCTGTTGAATTATATCATGTGTGTGAGTGAAGGGCCCAGAATATTTAAAGTGTAGTAAACGAAAGAACACACGACCAAACGAACGAACAGTAAATAATTATACCCAATATTTCCCAACATCGTTAACTAGGAGATAATAAATTGACCATACCGACAGATGAATATTTGAAGTATTCGCAAAAGTCCTCAAATTTTCAACACTTTGCTACCTTAAGTGTTAGAAACAGGCTTACGTTACGTGTTAGAAAAAGGCTTACGTTACGTGTTAGAAACAGGCTAGATGTATCAACTGATAAATGATGGTAAATGTTTTATCAATAATATATCCAAACGAACAGCTTAATATTAACCACCCCACCGCCATCCCCAAAAATCTTTGGTTTCCCCTTCGTTAATCGTACTGCGTATTGTGCTGCTTCAGTCTAACGATACGCAGACTATTTCAAATTGCAGTTCAAAAAGGAAAGGTATTGTAGTCATTAAAAATACATTGCTTGTATTGAAATAGCAGGTGATCCGTTGTCAAGATAAATTTCTTTATCAAATACGGGGAGTGCTTTTAAACGTCAGATCACACCTGATTGCTCACAGGATATTTAACGCCATCTTAACGAATCAAGAAGTCTTAGTATTTTTAAAAAGTGAGATAGAATTTTTAAACGTGTCTAATACAATGTTTGCATACAGCTCCAGTCTAATAAATGAGTTTACGTAAAAATATTTGCCTTGTATCTTCTCTGGAAACATAATCATTGTTTTCCCAAGCTAATACGCAGTCCCACTAGAAGGTTCGTAAGTGCGTCGTAATAAGACCAGAAGGGTTTGGGAACGTATTCTGCTAAGTTCAAGCCAAGTAGTTCGGCACGGTGTGACTCTGGGCAAGTGACTTTACTCATCTTTCGTATAGTCTATCATGTGCTGATATGCTTCTAAACGACAAACTGTGAATCATTTTAAATAAACAATGTCCCTCTCACGAAACAAGCAGAAATGACTTATGAGTTAACACCTATTACGTATTCTAACGGTTCAATCTTTGTCGTTGGGCATTTACTTCGTATCTTGTCATTATCATGTAAGTTAATTGTGCATGACGTACTTTAGCACTCTTAGTTTAGTTATAATATATAGAATTTTGTCACTTCTATTGAATTTATGTAGTTTTACTGTGTTACCATTATATATATTTTGTTCTATATTTTTTGTAGCTGTATATTTTGTAAACTGCTTATTAGATGTTTTACCCTCATGCGCTTGCACACCTTTATTTATCGCATGATAATGCATAAATTCTCATTTAGTCCTGAATAGCCTCCTGGAGCTAAATTTCCCTGATTTTATGTACAGACAGAAAACAGGTGTATCTACAGTGAATGCGAATATTTAGTGCCACAACAATAGTATGGGGGGCCCCGAGTGGCCGAGTGGTCTAAAGCGCTCTCCGTTACGGATCACTGCCATCTCACCTCTGTCTGCGTGGGTTCGAGTCTAGGATTCGGCGAATGTGGATATGTGAGAAAGCTTGCCAGTAGCTTCTCGTGGGTCGGTGGTTCTTTCCGGGGATTTCCGGTTTCTTCCTCCACCATTAATACTGGCCGCCATGTATAGCCTATCGTGTGCTGAAAAATGGCGTTAAGCCCCACAACAACAACAACAACAACAACAATAGTATGAATTTAAAAATGTGCCACAACAATAGTGTATGCTTCATACAGTGCTTTAGAAACATTGTAGGTTTGATATAGTGCCCAACCACTGTGTGGATTTGATAAAATGTCACAACTACAGTGTGGTTTGATACAGAGTCACAACTACAGTGTGGGTTTGATAAAATGTCACAACTACAGTGTGGTTTGATAAATGCTGTATAACAGCGTAAGTTTCATATATTGCCACAGCAATATTATAGATTTGATAACATGTCACAGCTACAGTGTGGGTTTGATACAGAACCAGAACTACAGTGTGGGTTTGATACAGAACCACAACTACAGTGTGGGTGTGATACAGATCCACAGGACAGGTTTGATACAGTGGCACAGCAATAGCATGGCTTTGATACAGAGGCACAGGGTTAGTATGGGTTTGATACGGTGCCACAATTACAATGTGGGTTTGATATAGAGCCACAACTACAGTGTGGGCTTGATACAGAGCCACAGTATAGGTTTGATATAGTGCCATAACAACAGTATGTCTTTGATACGGTGCTGGATAAGACATATTACTCTCATCGCCTAGCCAGTAATAACCGCTCGTGTGATTATTTGCAGGAAAGCATTAATCACTCAATCGGTCTTGTTGTTGTTGTGGGGCTTAACGCCATTTTTCAGCACACGATAGGCTATACATGGCGGCCAGTATTAATGGTGGAGGAAGAAACCGGGAAATCCGCGGAAAGAACCACCGACCCACGAGAAGCTACTGGCAAGCTTTCTCACATATCCACATTCGCCGAATCTTAGACTCGAACCAACGCAGACAGAGGTGAGATGGCAGTGATCCGTAACGGACAGCGCTTTAGACCACTCGGCCACTCGGGGCCCGCCAATCGGTCTTGTCAATTGTTGTTGCAACCAAAATTGCCAAATCGCCACGTGGATCATCAAACTGATCTGTACTTTACACCTCAGCAACCATTCTGAAGAAGCCAAGGGTAAATAGTAGGTTGTATGCAATAAACACGTAGGCGGATAAGGAAGGTAGCTAAGATAAATGTACAGTCGTGATATATAAGTACGTACAAAGTGACCACACAGTAGCAATAGATGATTTTCATCAAATTTACAGCAAGCTTAAATGGCAGTTTGCCCCCTAAAGCACCATCGTTAATGTTGAAAAAGCCTCTTTTTGCAAACCATTCAAACATATTTTATTTTACGCTTATTTCTTTGAAACAAATATCATATTTTACAAAGCTGTAGATGTCTGCAGTTGACACTGTATAGCAACAGTACATTGTTTGAACTATAAGCTATAAAATAAAAGAGACACTAGAGAAGAAAACTATTGCTATATCTACAAGAATCCAAAATGCCTTATGCAAAATTGTCATTTCCTCAGATTTACAACACCACCCAATCAATACGATTTCACATGATTATCAAAAAACGTTTTTGTATCAGGGCAGAAACGTCTGATATACTAGATTTAATAAGGCACACATACCCATTGTATTTCATGTGACCCTATTATCAGGTGCTCTCAACCAAACTCCGACCCTTCCTGCACTCTGGAATATAACCTTGAACATGCTAAGCTCAGTTCACTCTATGATCGCATGAATTTCCTATTCAGCTCCTGCAGATTGGGATATTAACCCTGCTTGTATCATCAAGTTTGTTTCAACGAGACCTTTGACCAATTGATGCCCTCCACAGAGATACAACCTCTTGGAAATTATTTCAACAGGGTCTTATGACCAACTGAACCGCAGACCTATCTCTTGCAGACAGTGAACATAATAAAGGTTATTTTGTCTTGCTCTATAGGATATACAGTCCTTCCACAACGCTGCAAAAAGAGGAATCACATTGACTATGTTAACATCAGTAAGGTGGATTTATTGGGTCCTAAAATCACACGCGTCCCTTACTCCTGCCGAGAGTAAGATCGGCCTGATCGTACAGATGTCAGTTAGGCTGATTCATCTAACCTAATCACCTCTGTCATCCACCAATTCGCCCGGACGAATGCGGCTTTTAAACTGGAAGAGTTGCAATGGTTCTCGAATGGGGTGGGGGTAATTGAGAGAGCTTTATGCAAATTGTAACAGGTTATTCACACTATCTTTACAGGAACTTTACAAACGAATTATCTGAGTGCCAACTTGTCTAAGTAAACTTCACGGCTCTGTTTTTATAAACCTATTTGATGGTGTGTCATTCAATATTTGCTCTCAAAATTTAAGCATTGCTATAAAACACAGAGGCTATGGTACCCATTTGGCAATAGTGATGTTAGCTGACTGGATTACATAATTTTGTTTGTCTCAAGTCTAATGTGAAACGGGGGGGGGGGAGAATTTGTATAAGTGCATCTTGGGTTTTGTAAATAAAACAATAGGAATGAAATTACCAAAATTAATCAGGCTAAAGAAACGACAGACCACATAATGCAAACAATATATAACTAATCAAACATTAATTATTCTTTAAACGCAACCTACATACCTGTGCAAATTCTCAAAAATAAGTGCAAAAGAGTAAGAAATTCTGATATGCAAGTAACTATAATTATTTAAAAATTCTGATATAAGGTAACTGAAGTAAATCGTACTTAAAGAAAATGATAGCAATTCTAGTTCCAATCATCCACCCTCTCACCCCAGATAAGGTGCGTGGTTGTTATATAGGATAGATAGAATTTTTGTTCTGAAACTACTCAAAGTCAAAATGAAACATATTGTTCGGAAGTGCCTCAAATAGCATGAATTCTTGATCTCACGTTGAGTGCTAGTAGTAAGCTCGATTGAAGCTTTACTTCATGTTTAATGAGTTACCTGTACTGAATTGTCCATTAGTAAGAAGCTATATTCGGTATCACTTGCATTTTCTAGATTAAAATTTTAACTTTACCATGAGGTCGTAAGTTTTATTTAGCTCCTTTTTAGGAGAGCGTATTTGTTTAGGCACTTGTCACACAAACCCATACGAAGATGATGGATTTCAATGGAATCTGTTTTTGTCATATTTTGATCACGGGTTGATTCAAGAGGTTTTTCCAACATCCTATTTGTGGAATTGTTCTGTTTGGCATTTGTACTGTCTGGTGAGTTGGTGACTGAGTCATTCGAAATGCTGCGAAGTGAATCCATAGAGACAAGAAAACGCTTTTGTTTGGTCCATGTTTGCTCTTTTGGATCAAAACGTGGTTTCTCGTCCTCTTTCATTTTTTGCGAGTTTTACGCATTACATATCTATCAGGTAAAATACTCTCGAAGAAGCGGATGATGGAATACTGGTGAAATCGTAGATGTGCAGTCCCATCATTGGAGGTGAAGAGCTCCGTGCACGTGTTGGACATTATTGCTATCAGAGCATTAAACATCAGAACTGTTGTCGTCACTTTGAAAGAAATGTACACTATATTAACAATCACGCGATTTCGAATTTTAATTAGTGGTAAATCTCCAATACCGAAAATCTGTTGGAATACAAGAAAAAGGGCTTTTATCCATGTTTCTTGAAATTCCCTTCCGTCTTCGTTTGCATCCAACTTTGATCCACGGATTAGCGCATACATCACCGTGGTGAAAGCGACAAGTTCAGAAAAGATAATAACAGAAAACCTCATAATATCAAACATTGCTCACTCTGCGAGGGATGTAAATTGACAGAATCGTCTCATGGTGCGGAGGAAGAACAGAAAAAAAACCAGCCTATGATAATAGCTAATAGAAGAGCGAAATCCTCATCGTAAATAGAAAACCAAGTAGCTATAAAATCGGCGACGACAGATAATCCGAAGATGAAACTCTGTAGTCGGAACATATATTATTGGAAAAGGGATGGAAAAGGTGTTTTATTTGCAGCTGAAGTCTGCCCTTGTAGAGAGCCATATTTCCTGAGAGATATACAGAACAACCACGGGGAGGCGAATAAACCCCGCTGTGATCGCAAATTGATCGCTCACACCCTCGGCCGGGATGGAAAATACGTGAGTAGGCATAACATTTGTAGCATTGTTTGCCTCATCAACATCCGTAATCACCCCACCGACAGGCTTTCTTTCTGCCCGAAGTACGGCAGCGACAGTCAACATAATAATAAAGACAGAGTGAATAAAGAAGGTTATCCAAAATAGTTTTCTATAACCAAACCACCTCTGCCGAATTAATCTTGAGACTGGACGATAGTTTAAGAATGCCATGGCCCTCTTAATGTTGAGGAAAATTAGATGATCTAGAGGAAATGGGTCCTTTCCTTCTTTCCGACGTTCATCGGTTTTTTCAGGGACAAGAGTCAGGCTCATGTCGACATTTATCAAGTCATACTTCTTTGCGCTGAACAATCCATTACCGTGATTAATCACATATGCCTGAAAATCAAAGAATCGGTCATTTAGGATCAAGGACTATTACAACAATAGCGGCAGCAAAACAACAAGAACCTATACTATTGCTGCTGATACTACTACTATTAATAATACAAATAAGGGCAAGTTGTTTGAAAACGGTAACTGAAATATTGCTCATGAACTGATGACCTATGAGATGAAGATAAACTATCATAAGAGAAAGCGATATTGTTACGTCATAAATCTCTACGCTTCTAACATAATAATAATAAAGTTTTGTCAGTTTAAAGGATTAATTCACGCAGGTTTATGTTAATATAATGTGTCAGAAATGGACACTAAATAATTATTATAACATTTTTGATGTTTTATTCGGTGTTTTCAGATATTATTTACGCCTGTAATCGTCCTCATCTATTATTAAAGTATGTATCTGGTTGATATTATTCTCTTTGACTAAGAAAGGGATATTCATTCAAAACTTTCTAGGATTTCTCATATGGAAATCCTACGTATCTTTATTCTTAGATCATTTCTGTTTTCTCATTTTCCGTTGAATATTAATTTTATCTAATGAAGCTGAATGGTGTGTAGTGTCAATAGATTCAAAGGTATTAGCACCACTCAGATGGATTTCGGAAATCAGAATGTCACAATCGGATACACCCTACTAGTTAACATTTAGTTTGTATTTCGGACAGCAATGTCTTTATCAGAATTAGTGCGACGCTCAACGGACGAAAAAGCTGAACTACCGTAAGATTATTATCATGTTCAGAGAGACGGTCAAAAGACAAAAATGGCTATATAACACAATTAATTTTGCTATATATTCTCTACACTTGTTTCTCAGTACTGAACTTTCCACTGCGTGACAATAAATACAAATCATATGTTAATCTAAAATGCCTTTAAAGATGACTTCACGGTGAAGTTCTCGTCAAAGGTTCACCGGCATTTTGTTTTTTTGAGAGGCTATACTGTAAACAAAGCACCAGGCAATGGAACACAGATTTCACTTCCGGATCATCACCAAGGCCTTATTATTCACTGTGCACTGTCGCCGAAATACACACAGACAACCACACCAGAAGCTCATATTCATAAGAATAAACAATTACCTTTAAATCCCTGCCAAAATGTACAAATAAAACTCTTCTATCACCTGCAAAATGAGTGAGGAAACAATGTTCTAAAAATAGACTAGAACTACATTCGCGGATACTGAACTGGAAGTACTAATTGTGACCCGATTCCAAATGCTGAACCACCGTAAGAGTATTGTCATGATCAACAGACGAAAAAGAGTCATATTGCTGTGACATGAATTCGGGGTTTTTATTTGATGTCACGGAACGAAGTTGTAAATTGTGTGCAATTAGTAACATATGAATAGACATAAATAATATAAAAAATTTAATGCGACATAAATGTATATGAAGTACATGCCTCGATGGATAGTCCAGGGACTTTCGTACCAGTTTTGATCATATTTATAAAAAAGAATACGTCATAAACGAAACTATTTGCCGCAGTAACATTGTGCATATGGACTAATATTTCAAGAAGATCAGGAAACAAGGAACATAAATTCGCATAGAAATATGCATTGATATTTGTTATACAAAGGTTAGTACAGAAAAAAAATGTGTTCGTAGGCAGCATGTCTATTCCAGCTATTTCCTTTTCTTTACATTGAAGAGTTCCTAGCGGCTAAGAGGTGCATTGTTTTGTGGAGACATGAAAGTCAGTAACTTGTAGCAACAACAGAGGGCAACATGTAGATACAAATTATTACCGTTTTACATTTATTTGAATCAAATTCCATTGGTCATTTGATGCTATTTGGTTGGTGAAAAATAATGAAGTTTTAGTTAAATCTAAACAAAAAGTGAGAAATGTTTGTTATATTATCACACAAATAGGTATAGATAGTCTTTGCTAAGAGATAGAATGCATGTTTTTATATCCAATGTCCTTGAAAAACTGGTTCAGGTTTGTAGATGGTCATTGAATTGGGTTCATGTTTGTTCATGCTGACTGGGAGCATTGCTTCATAAAGAAAACACTCTATTGTATCCCATTTGGATATTATCGTCTTAACCATCAAATGCATGTAGACAATGGACTTATGTATTTATTTCCTTAAGGTAGACTGAATAAATTAGTATTTGTGCAATGGTGGATTCCAATACTTCTTGACTTGGTCTTGTATAAAGCTTACATCTAATTATTACCGATGTAATTCTTCCACAATACTGTCACAAAAACTTCACGTTTGAATGATTAAATGTATTTAGGGCAAGAAACGTAATATGTCGTAACTCGAATCCACTTCATACCTGCGAGTGCTGACTGGCTTATCGAGTGTATCGATTTCCATTGTGTGAGACAACCTATTCTTAAATATTTTATTTAAACTCGTGTAAGAAACATCTGAATGATGTACCGCGTGTGAAAACATTGGCCGTTGTGAAAGAATGCGTTTGATTGAGTAATTCAGACTGAGTATTTTGTCCTGTAGTAACATTGTTCTTCATATATTTTTTAAAATTTCGCAACAAGGTTACCTGTGATGGTTAATTTCAAAATATATAATTACCTGTGGTTGAAGGGGTTTATCCACCTTAAGGTTTTTGTCGAATTATCTGCATTTACCGATTTCAACCGGCATTATCGAGCCTTGATAAATACACACATACATGCATGCATACATACATACATACATACATACATACATACTACGGAGTATAAAGGTCATTACCTATAACACTTAATATTCTTTGAATCTTACATTCTTCTAGAAAAACTGTTCAGTATTAATATGTATGTACAAATTCTGATAGAGTTGTTCATTTGTCAGAGACTGATAACATAGACCGCCCGTAGCAAATTGAAGCTGATATTTCAGGGTTTTCTGAAATAACCTCAGCGATTACATAAATCGTTTGATATATTCATTATATATACTGGAGCTTTCCGAAACGAAAGATTTACAGAGCATATCCTCAAACTTAGAATTTCAGAACTGTTTTCTAGAAGCAATCAATAAGGTATATTTGTCTTTAGCATGCTTTTACAAAGGAACACTTTGATGGTTGTTTATAGTGCGCGATATGTAACTGTATATGCATTTACTAAACCATTATGGAGTACATTATTGGCTGAAAACTATGGCTTGCTATTATATATTATATTCAACGTCATATATGAAAAGAATGCTTAGACAGCAGTTTGTACAAGAACAAGAGGCCCAGTCGGATCTGGGATAGCTTAAGTGGTAGATCATTTCAATCTGCAGACATTTCTCCTTCATATGTAATTGAAAGTGGCTCATCGGGCACTTTTAAAGAAACTGTTTCTATGATAGTTACAATATGATGGCGGTATCATAAAGACATGTTTCAAAGATGACGAAAAACCAGGTTTATCTTCTTGATATGAGCACATCTGATCACAAAGATGTAGATCTTTGAAACTCTTTCAAGATCTACATCTTTAATGTTTTATCTTGCAAGAGCACTTGTTTACATTTATTGGGAAGAACTGTTCTACTTTAAACTTTTAAAACTCTGCGGCCATTATAGTCCACAATCATACTACTGTTGATATAGCCTTAAATGCGCTGATGTACCTTTAGCTTCAATACACACATAAATCTATAGTTTTATGAAGGCTTTCGATCTTTCATGCAACCCTGTACTTATAAGGCTGGATATTAAATTTCAATAAAGTCTGTTTAGAAATGAAGCCAACCTATCAATATCCATATGGTTATCAAAACAGTATTCTGTGATCGTCACATTAATAATAAGGTTGAAATATGCAAGATTAAAGAAGCACATTTCCAGTTTATTCATTGAAGCCTGTAGTGAGC
>JAECUM010040841.1:0-37999 GCA_016617855.1 Megalonaias nervosa
TATATATATATATATATATATATATATATATATATATATATATATATATATATATATATATATATATATATATAATGGCAAATAATCAGATTTACTTGTAAAATGTTTTGAAGGAATTTATGAAGGTCTCTAAAAATGGCATTAATCTATTAGATGACTGATATAAAGAATGTGGTAGAAAAACATAAATTGTTCTTTCGTTTGAATGCTTCATACAGATTTATCAAAGAGACTCAAAAGAGGTTATATGCATTTGCAGAGACAAAGCTGGAAGATTGTGATAAATAAATTAACTTGGGGAATTGGGAATGATCTTAGAAATGGAATGGAATAAACTAGGCCAAGCTTATTGGCAGAAGAAAAAAATAAAAAAATTCATTTAATATAGTGCAAGATAAGTCCCTAAAGTTGAGTAAATTATCCGCAACATCTGAAACAATATCTGAAGCGAGTGAATTGTCTGATGATTTTAGTGAATGTTCTAACAGTAATGATGAAGATATCCCAGAGCAAATCAATTAAATGTTTTTGAGTATTAATATAATAACGTAATCTAAACTCAGCAACCTCCAGTGTATCTATGACAACAGGGATTGTAGTGTGGGAAAAAGTTAAAATTTACAAGTTTGAATAGGCAGTAAATAACCGAATAACAGTTACCAGTATCAGGTTTTGAGGTAGCAAGAAGTGGGAAGGGAGGATTTCAAAAACATAACATCTGTTGTATAAAATCAATGTAGTATATTTTGCAATGGAGCATAGTAGATTCATTTCAGCTTCTCAGTGTAGTCTTGTGACTGATGTCTGTTATTAGACTGTGATGGAATGTGTAGTATGTATATGATGACCTAAAAATGTTGTATGGCTCCGAGAATGTCTCAAAAAACTTTAAGCATTGGAAAAGACAAGTGCAGATTTACCCTAACTGAAAGTGGAGCAACTGATAAAGATGACGAGGTACAAACGGCCATAATTTTGCATTGTGCAGGACCGCATATTTTGAATATTTATGATCAATTTGTATGGGACGCAGATGGCGACAAAGGCAAACCTGGCAAGGTACTTGAAAAACTTGAGGCATATTGTAACCCCAGACAAAAATGAGGTCCTGGAATCACATAGGTTCTGGAATGTACCGTACCAAAAACATTTAGACAGCTTCCTAACTGAGCTTAGGACGATAGCTTTGTCATGTAATTTCAGCGAGAAGGATAGAATAATAAGAGATAAAATAGTTTTCACAGTTACGGGTAAACGTCATTAACTTTTACTCAGAGAAGACAAGTTAAACCTGGACAAAACCATTCAAAGGTGTCATGCATTTGAGCAGTCAAATAAGCATATAAAAGAACTGAGGGAAGTTGGCTGTAGCAGTGGGACGCATGGAAATAAAGTACAAACTCGAAACCAAAGGAAAAGAGATACGAACAGTCAATCTGGGACTGGCAAACTGCGAAATAAACCGTTCTCACCAATTCAGAGTAAAGATAGTGTTTCACTTTAGGAATGCAATTTCTGCGGACGCAAACACGAGTTTAAGTAGGAAAAGTGTCCGGCATGGGGCAAAACATATGACGTGTGCAAAGGGAGAAATCATTTCAAAGTAAAATGCAAGAAAATCCATTTAGTTAGTGCTAGTACAAAAGCACGAAGAACAAATAGACAATGATGAAAATCAGCTTTAGACCATAGAAACCAGTCAGAAAAGTAGAATCTCTGCATTAATGAATGTCAACAATTGTAAAGTGTGTTTCCAGTTAGGGGCGCAGACATCAACACTGTCTGCAAGAAGTATGTTCGTAAAGAACAAGTCACACATGAAACCACTTGGAGAAGCTGATCTGAAAATTATTAACCTGAGCACTGGGGAAGAAACAACTGCTACTCTAGTAGTTGTACCAAATGGTTACATGAATCTCCTAGGATCAAAAACTATTCAGCAAATGAGATTGATTACTGTTAACATTAACAGATTTATTACTATGGTCGACATTGCGAAACGAGGTGATCTAAGAAAGCAATTCTTAGTCGACAGTGAAATTCCAACGAAAATATTGCCGTGTAGAAAGTTGCCACTCTCACTTCAAGACGATGTGATGAGAGAAATAAATAAATTAGTCGAAAGAGAAGTTTTCATACCCGTTACCGATGACTAATTGGGTTAGTCAGATGGCTGTTGTACGAAAGTAGAATGGAAATTTGCGTATTTGCATAGATCCACAGCCATTAAATACTGCGCTCACAAGAGAACACGCGAAACATCCGACTCATTAAGTAAGCTTGATGTCCGCGAGACATACTGTCATGTGAGACTTGATCAGAAATCAAGTGAGCTAACTACAATGATTACACCATTCGGTCGTTACAGATGGGCGAGGTTACCATTTGGACTAAATGTCTCGAGCGAAATATTTGAAAGAAAACTCACTGAAGCACTTGGAGATTTGGATGGTGTTTCACTATTGCGGATGATATAATTGTTGCTGGATGTGGAAGCTCTGAACAAGAAGCGAACTAGACAACGAGAGAAAATTGCATAACTTGTACAAACGATGCATTGAACGGAATATCATGTTAAATGATGACAAGAAAGAATAGGATTGACTGAAATCATTTTTCATGGTCACAAAATAAATAGTGAAGTAGTCAAAGCAGACAATGCAAAAGTCAAGGTAATACACGAAATCCCCACACCAACGGATATTTCTGACGTGAAGAGGCTATGTGGCATGGTGCAGTATATGGCAAAATTTCTTCCAGATCTTGCAAATGAACTGGAACCGATTCGTCAACTCACACATAAAGATTCTTTCTGGAATTGGTCTGAAGAATGCGAGGTTGCTTTCCATGGAATTAAGAAAAGGCTGACCGAAGCACCAGTGCTGGCAGATTTTGTAAAGAAGGAAGTCGTATTACAAGTAGATAATAGCAAGAATGGACTGGGTGCTGTCTTACTTCAGGATGGTAGACCAGTTGAATTTGCGTCGAGGGCACTAAAACCTTCCTAAATAAAGGGGGCACAAATTGAAAAGGAAGTTCTTTCAATGCTTTATGGTTTCGATCAATACACATATGGAAGAAAGGTCATAATACAAAATGATCACAAACCGTTAGCTGCGATACTAAAGAAGCCTTTGAGCAAAGCCACAAAACGATTACAACATATGATGAAACTTTCGATACGACATCGAATATAGATGTGTGAAAGGAATAAATCTTGTTATTGTTGATGCCTTAAGCCGAGCTTATGTAGAAACTGTCGACATAGAAACGGAAGGACACAGGATCCTGAATGTTATGTTCGACAACTTCCCAGATGCGAGACTGCAAGAAGCCAAGAAAGCAACTTTTGAAGATGCTGATATACAGTTACTTATGGAACTCATCATTGAGGGCTGGCCAGAAACTAGAGACAAAGTGCCGTACTCAGCGTTACCATATTTTGATATGCGGGGTGACCTTAGCCTTCAAGATGGCATAACTGTTAAAGGAGAGGCATTTGTAATTCCCAAATCATTGAGAAAGGATATGAAAAATCGTCTTCACAGCATTCATTTAGGCTGTGATAGCATAATGAGGCGAGCTATAGGAAAGATATTTTGGCCAGGAATGGCAAGAGAAATTAAACGAATGGTTGAATCGTGAAGCATGTGAGGAATGCAAACCTAGAAACCAACGAGAGCCACTCTTACAGCACAGTGATATAGACAGACCATAGAATAAGGTGGACATGGACCTGTTTGAAATCAAAGGTAGACAGTATCTCATTGTGATCAACTGTTTTTCAAATTTCAAAGAAGTGCACTATTTAAGTACAGCAACAACATGCCCATATTACCGATCCTGTGAGTACCGCCGTAAAGCATCAGATTGTAGATTCCGAAAGGCAGGGTGCTTTAAATGCAACAAATTGGGGAATATCAAGACTGCATGTTAGTCTGCATCATACCACTAAAATTAAAATCAAGATGGGATTATGCGCCTGTCCCAGGGCATCATACACAGATTCCCATGGATAGGCAGCTAAATTTTGCCTTGGTTGGGGAAAAAGTAAGGCAGAAAGGTAAAGGAAATACTGTATATAATAGTAACTTAGTCAGAAGCATGATAAATATTAGAATAGGTAGACAAGTATTTCAGGCTTTAACAGATACAGGTGCGCAGGGTGTGTCGTGCATTTTGGAGAGGGCATACATACATTCAGGATTATCTAATGAGTATTCTTTGGAAAATAAAGATATGGTATATTTGCGTGGTGCTATTGGAAAGAGTATCACTACTAAGGACAGGTAAAAGTACCTATTCCTATAGGTCACTTATGTTTCATACAAAAATTTCAAGTAATTGAAATCTCAGTTGCTCTGTCATATTAGGCACAGATTTCTTACGAAACCAAGACAAAGATTATGCAAATAACCGCATAGAGTTGCAGAGTGGCGTGTCAGTGATAGGAATGTCACAATTAGAAAAGAATTCAGGACTGGCAAGACTAATGCGCATTATAACTATATATATATATATATATATATATATATATATATATATACATATATATATATATATATATATATATATATATATATATATATATATATATATATATAACTAGGTCAAAGGCAAGAACAGGCACAAAATTGTTAGAACCATTGACTAATCTTCAAGCAAAGCTCAATATTTGGGGGGTTATGTGCCTAGCTGAAGTCATAGGTAATATTACTACTGTTACGAGTCTATGCTCTTAAAATAAGTAACAGAATAGAGTGAAGACAACAAGCTTTGTAAAATTTAACAAATAGTTTATTTCCCTAGAATACAGAGTAAAAAAAAGAACTTACGGTATTGCATATTAAATCCAAAAATAATCCAATAATGAAAGACACAAGTCCTAGTAGTGAAAAGCCCTGAATAAAACTCAGTTCAAGTCCCGAAGAGATCCAAAATTGAAGGCGATGGCGTGTCTGTAATGGCCTACGAAGTACTGATATCTCAACAGTCTCTTGTTGAATCACAGAAATATTATTCCAGGTTTGAATTCAGTATGAATTCCAGTGAATATCTTTATCCAAGAATTTTATTAGAGCACTTTTGTTTTTCCAGAGAAAATAATCACTTGAATTCAATAATTTGAAGAAAATTAAATTCAGCCCAAACTGGTCACAAGATAATACAACTTAAAGTGCTAGATGTTAAAGCACGACTGGCAAAGTCCTCACAGTCACAAGATAATATAGTTCTCTGTTTGACCTCAGGTCACAAATTAGCATTTTCTAAAAACAACCATTACCTAATAGAAAATAACTTTCTAGAATGATCTAATGAGCCTTGTTTACTTACAACACAATAACCTATTAAATTCACTTGGGAATCTCCAAAACCCTGCCCCTGATCAACATATTTACGCCGCCTTGTTTACTTGAATAATACTTCGGTTAATGAGCTCATACACAGAGAATAATGAAGCTATTATTAGTTGTTTGCATAAATGAAATACAAAAAATAAGAAAAAGCCAATCAGGTCAAGCAGAAATGAATTCAATTTTGACAAGGTTAAATCCAGTAAACAGTGTTACATTACAATATCATGTAATGGAATAAAAAAATTTAAAACTAACAAACAAACAATTAGATATACATAACACTTCCCCTCATAACGAAAAAGAAAGATTTATAGAATAAAGCTTTCTTTTTACTATAAGTCAGATATACATGGTGTAAATACTTTAAGTCAAATATACATGTGGTAAGAAAACATAAGATGAAATCTTATGAATGACACAAAATATACATAAAACAATATATTTGTATAAGCGTCAAAGTGCATCTGCTATTAAATTGTATTTTCCCTGGATGTGCCTGATGTCAATATTATATTTCTGCAACAACAAACTCCATCTCAGTAATTTCTGATTTTTGTTTATCGTCTTGCCGATGAAAGTAAGGGGGTTGTGATCACTAAACAAGAATTGGAGAAGGAGCTGAACTAATGTAAACTTCAATGTGTTGTGATGCCAGTATCAAAGCCAAACATTCCTTCTTGATTGTGGAATAATTTCTCTGGTCCTTGTTTAATTTCTTAGAAAAATATCACACTGGATGATCAACACCATTTTTATCTTCTTGAATCAATACTGCTCCAACCCCAACATCACTTGCATCAACAGACAGCTTAAATGATTGACTGAAATTTGGAGCTGTAAGAACTGGTGCACTTTAAGTATGGCCTTTAACTTATCAAAAGCCACTGACATTTTTCAGACCAATGAAACTTGGTTTTCTTGCTTAATAAATGTGTCAGGGTTCAACAATTATGGAATAATTGGAACAGAATTTTCGATAGTATCCAGCCATACCCAAAAATCGCCTCAGTTGCTTTTTACTGATAGGCACAGGGAATTCAGAGATAGCTTTGACCTTAACAGCTATAGGTTTAACTTGTCCATGTCCCAGGATATGTCCTAAAAATGTTACACAAGCACGGCAGAACTCGCTTTTAGATAAATTGATTGTCAAATTTGCATCAGTGAGTCTGTCAATGAATTTTCGAATTGTTGCTAAATGTTCTTTTCAGGTGTCGTAGATGATGACATCATCGATTAAGCATCACAGTTATCTAGACCAGATGTAATCATGTTCATTAAACGTTGAAAAGTACCTGGCGAACCTTTCATCCCAAACGGCATCACTTTATATTGATAAAGTCCATCTGGAGTCACGAATGCCGGAATTTCTTTGCCCTTTCCATCAGTGGAATTTGCCAAGTTCCTTTCAGAAGGTCAAATTTGGTGACATATACTTTGCATTTCCAATTTTATCAATGCAGTAATCGATTCTTGGTAATGGAAATAAATCTGTTTTAGTCACACTGTTCACCTTTCTATAATCAGTGCACATGCAGAAAGCATTTGGTTTCGGAACAAGTATATATGGTGAACTCCGGTTACTTTTGCTCGGTTCTATGAAATCGTTCTCCAGCAAATACTGAATTTCTTTTTTCAAGCGTTCCCGTTTGAGAGGGTTCATCCTGTACGGGTGTCGTTTCACAGGTGTGAATTTACAATTTCAACGTCATGGTAGATTTTGTTTGTTCTTGTAGGAACATCTGAAAATAAGTGCTCATATTCAAGTAATAACCGTTTAAGTTCATTCCTTTCTTGTTGTTGCAAATGTGAAGGTTTCTTGTCCAGATTATTTATAATTTCTGAATTGCACAGATTTGTCGCTCCAAAATCAACAGAGTCCGATTGCATTCCTTCACTTAAATCCTCACTTTATGGGACAGGTCCAACTAAATTAATTGCATGATTAACCTGGCTATTTCTCTCAACATACCCCTTTGCAATATATATGTGGCAAAGTCGTTTTTGTTTTCACCTCCCAGGAGTATTTATGATATAATATAAATCATTTACTTTCTTTTCAAATGTGTGAGGACCATAATACTTGGCCTGAAGAGGATTTTGTGGTATGGGCAAGAAACCCAGAACTCTATCACCAGGCTGAAAACTCCTTTCCTCTGCATTTTTATCATACATCTGTGCTTCCCTATCAGTACAGCAAAGTGTTGAATATGGTCTGGTTAAGGAATGCACCTTAAAGGGTTATGAGTTAGTATTTGAAGCTTATCAGCAAAAATTCAGGAACTATAAAAAAGAAGCTGGACAAACTCGTGTCGAATTTGCAAGAGAAGAAGAGCAGTTATTTGATAGGGGGTGCCTAGCCAAGAAAGTTGATCAAGATTACGAAAATCTGAGACAACTCGTAGTACTTGAAGAGTTCAAGAACTATGTCCATAGTGACACTCCAAGCACCAGGCACCACATCAATCTTTGGTTCAACTTGTCTCCAGGACACTGAACAGAAATATATCGATATCTCTAAGGACCTAGGATTTAATCTATGCAATTCTGACCTAACGGAGGGTGAAATTGCAAAATTACTGATATTTTTAGGTGAAAATAGAGACATTTCTGAGTTTAGGGTGTACCAAGGTAAGTTATCATGAGAATGCCCTGCACAATAAACGAAGGTTCTACTACACTACTACTACAACTAAGAGATGCGCAAATGAAATGTTATCTAATGATATAATAGTAGAAGCAAATACCCCATGGCAAAGCCCAATAGTACTGGCAAATAAACCAAATGAAGATTTCAGACTTAAAGTTGATTATAGTGCATTAAATAAAGTATCAAAACCATTGAGTTTCCCTTTACCTCAGTTTGATGATATTGCAGATGTAATTGGTCAGTCAAAGATTCACTTATTCTCTAGTCTTAATTTGAAAGGTGCTTTTGACAGACACCTCTTCCAGACTCGGCAAAGCCTAAAACTGGGTTTATGGCATGTTTCAGTTTAAGAAACTCCCACTTGGTTTGTCCAACAGTCCTTTAGCCTTTTCTATGGTCACGACAGAGGTTTTGCGAGATTTAAACTGGATGTTTGCTCTAGTCTATATTGATGATGTTCTGGTTGTTAGCAAGAATTTTAGTCTCGGGCTCGGCGAATGAAGATATATGAGAAAGCTTGCCAGCAGCTTCTCGTGGGTCGGTGGTTCTTTCTGGGGTTTTCCTGAGTTCTTCCTCCACCATTTATGCTGGCCACAATGTATAGCCTATCTTGTGCTGAAAAATGGCGTTAAACCCTATAACAACAACAAAAGCAGCAAGAATTTTGACGAACACTTGGAGTATCTAAATTTGACATTTAAAAGGCCAATATGTACATTAACCCTTCAAAATGCAATTTTGCTGTCTCTTAAGTAAAATACCTGGCCATATCTTCTCAAAAGAAGGCATTAGTATAGATCAGGAAAAGGTGAAGGCCATGTCCAAGTTTCCTCAACCCAAATCACAGCATGTTGTGATATCATTTATAGGCCTTTGTAATTACTGTCGCAGGTTCGTCAAGGGGTTTGCTAGCATTGCAGCACCCTTAAATGGGCTTGTAAAAAAGGGGGCCAATTTGTCTGGAATGAATAATGTAATAGATCTTTTAAGACTCTTAAGGTTGCTTTGTCCACAGCCCCCATTTTATGTTACCCTGATTTTGAGAAAGAATTTATCCTGTACACGAATGCAAGCAGCATAGGTATTGGCTATATTTTAGGAAGAAAAAAAAATAATAGAGAAAGGGTTGTAGCTTCTGTGGGAAGAATCTTAAGAAAAGCAGAAAAGAATTGGGGAATTACGGACATGGAAGGTCCAGCCTTGGTAGAGGGTATACGCTGTTTCCATTTGTGCCTGGAGTCCAGAAAGAGTGTGGTCTATACTGATCATGCTGCAATTAAAACGATACAGTCATTCATAAAGAAGCCAGGTTAAGGTGGGCATTGCTTCTAGAGAACTATGATTTTGAAATACGCTAAAGGCAAGAAAAACGTTTTATCATGATGCTCTCACTGCCCGTCACCAGGGTAGCGAGAGAACATACCATACAATTCGGTTAAAATGTTTTTGGCCAAATATGTATAGGGATATTCAGTATTATGTTAAATTGTGCGAGACTTGTCAGAGTGTAAAGCCAAATAAGTATCACAGAGATACATCCTTAAAGCCACCGCCGGTAGAAGATGTATTTAGCGGCATTCATATAGACATTTAGGGTCCCTTACTTAAACAAGTGACATTGGGGAAAGATTTGTCATATTGTGGATGCACTCAGCTAATGGCCGGAAGCATTCCCATTAAAAATGTGCGAGGAAGGAAAAACAGAATTCTTTACGAAGCGTTTATTATTGTCGGGATGGAGCACATGAGTCCATTCTTACTGAGAGGGTCAAAATTTCGTGTGCTGCCTAGTCAAGGAATTGTGCAACATTTTCCAGATTTAAAAAATTCAAACAGTTAGCTACCACCAAGAGGGGAACACAGCCTGTGAGCGCATGAATGACAGCATAGCCACTACCCACAAAGATTTTTGTAGTGAAAAACAATCTGGCTAAGTCTATTGCAAAGTGTGGTGCTTAGCTATAGGGGCACTCCTTCAACTCTGACAACATAGTTTTCACCTTATTTTCTATTGTTTGGGCGAAAATGTGGCATTCCCATTGACACTGTATTAATGCCCTCGTCAACAATAGGCAAATCAGCTCAATCACATTTGGATAAAATCCTTGAAAGTCATGAGTTGTATAGAGAACTGACTAGGAAAAACATCCAGGAGGCTCAAGTACAAGCAGCAATATGATAAAAAGTCCAAATCACCTCAGTTTCATTTGCGGCAGAGAGTTTAGGTACAATGTTCTAAAGTTCCGGTAGGCATGTCTTTCAGGTTGTGTCATAAATGGGTTGATTAATACTATCTCACCCACGTTCTGGATAGTCATAGGTTTAAATTGAGGGATTGCAAGACAAATAATCTTTTAAAGTCTTTAATCCATGCCAGCGGACTTGAGGAATATATTTCACCAGATCTAAGTCCCACCAATCCACCAAGATAGTGGATAAACATAGAAAGGGAATTTAATCCAGAGCTAATCCCTCCTAAAGATATGGAGACAGTCTTCTACTATACATCCACAATTTGTAGGTGACAGGCAGACTGAGTCGGACAATCAGATAGTCTGGCAAACGGTTGACAAGATTTTGTGCTGTAAATCTAGTAGAGGTATAAAGTGGTACCGGGTTCGATTGGATGTAAAACAAAAACTACTTGGCTACTGGAGAAGGCTTTCTGCACTTATCTAATTAGGGAGTTTCATGTACATAAAACTCTTAAAGAAAAAAGAAAACTCAAGGGCAAACCACATAATCAGTAAAAGAATGAAATACCACCATATGGCATGCATGGATGAGAAAGCAAACAAAATTATGTTATTGTCAATAACAAAGATACCCTCATTTGGCTTTCTAAGTCTTCGTTCTTATATTTGTGAGGTCACCTTAATGCAAGCCAAGAACCAATTCTTGTAGTAAAAATTGTGAAAATTGGTACCAGTCAATAGGACCTTTACATTTTTAGTTTTTCTATTGCAAGATTGGTTTAAGTTTATGTTGCTCTGTTGTTTTATTTTTCTTTCTTTTCTAATCTCATAGAATAATTGACACTAGGCCTTTGAACATGCAGTGCTTGTCAGTGGTTGAATGTCTTAGATGAATATGAAATTTCTGACCCAGGGAAAAGGAGAATGAGAAAGCAGTATTAAACTGCAGAAAATAACATAAGTATTAACGCGAACGAGTACAGCATTAACAGGTACATGAATATTAAAATTCCATATGCGTGGTGGTGAATTAGAAAATCACGTGTCAATTATCCCACACACATACAAACCAGGTAAAGATGCTCGGGAACTGTTAACAAATATGATTCCTGAAATCATGTCAGTGTTACAACACTTTGGCCATTCTGGAGTTCAAGCAGATATTTTGTTTAATGTGCATTTGGTTATGCCGCTTAGTCGTGACAAGGATGGACTTGAAACTACAGCAACATAGATACGGCGATACACATGCAATCTTGAGCCATAGCGACACCAGTGCCATTAATGACGGAATTTATTAAGGCATTGAAAAAATTCTTAAGACGTACACCAATGCAGGATCCAGATGGACTCATGGCCGATGTTCCCAAGTCGAAGTACATATTTCACCATATCAACCATTTGTTGGATCCAGTTAAATACCAACGCCAGAGTAGGTCACACCAAGGTGAGTTATAAATGTAAATAATTTTGACAACAGGTATTATGAATGGGCACTTTTGTCCGCCTTTTATCTGGATACTGATATCCAAGATCTGCCTCGAAAATACCCGCAGCACCTGGGTGAACTTAACTTTGGCAGTATCAAATTTCCTGTGCAGGTTACTAAGACCACACTGAAAAAATTTGAAGCACTTAACCCAGGTATCGCTGCTAATGTGTTTACTTGGGATAAAGGCTTTTATTCGCTTGCACTATCCCTACATGGATAAAATGGAGGAATCCAGATTGATGTGTTGCTGCTGTGCTCCACTAAAGCGCAAAGCTCTTCTACTGGAAGTTTCAGCGGAGCTGGAAGCTCTAAAGTCCGTGTTCACTGTCATATTGACGGCACGTACAGAGGAGCTGTACACAACTCATGTAATCTGCAATTACGAATTTACCCATACAAAAAAAAAATCCTGTAGTGCTTCATAACCTGCAAGGGTATAATGGTCATTTGATAATGCAAGCAGTAGCCATGGCATCAAAATCACCAATGCGTGTTATTCCAACAACATGGAAAATGCATGACGTTTTGACTGTGTTAACTGCAGTTCCTTGATTCATTACAGTTTTTGAATTTGTCAGGTTAGTCAAGTTAGTCAGAAATCTAGCAGTGGAGAACTCCATAATCACTTGTTGGTATTGTGCTCAGGGTACCAGCACCTCAAACATGGACCTGCTGATGAGAAAAGATGTGTATTCATACGAAAATAGGAGTGGCCGGGACAAATTTACCGAAGCTCAGTTGCCACCGATTAAAGCATTTGATTAATTGCTATCATGTAAAGGTAGTTTTGCCAATGACTACTGTAATGCTATTTGTTATTGAAGAATAACTTCAGAAGGTGTTCTATACTATTTATTAAATGCAGGATATCAGTACAGTTAGGAAGGGGAGTAAAGACTGCCCTGAAAGTATTTTTCCCATGGAATATGAACCCTAGTGAATGTATAACATTAACCAGCTGTTGGTGTATATCAGTTCTAATCCAGTGTGGAATATTTGATTACTTTTACTGCCACGCGATATTTCAAAGCTAATTAGATTAAGGCTTACACTACAACTACGAGCATGCAAACAGAGTTTGGTCCACATTCGAATGCAAAACCATGGGCGACTTTCACGATCTGTATCTGCGCGCTGATGTGTTTGAGAAATTTTGTGCTACTGCCATGCATGTGCACAAGCTCGACCCTTCACATTACGTCTCGTTATCAAGAGTTGGAATTGCTCACCGACATTGACTAGCATGTGTTTATTGAGCGATCCCTCTAAGGTGGGATTTATATGGCGAGTCACAGATATGCACGTGAAAACCCCCAAACAAAAATGGTTATTACCCCCAACTGTCCCTAAGAGTTACATCATGTATCTAGATACACATCAGGTTCGAACCACGGCTGAGTCACACCAAAGACTCATAAAAATGGTGTTAACAGCTGCCTCTCCAGGAGCTTAGCATTAAGAGGTTAGTGTTAGGAGTGGTCGGCCTGGTGTCAGGATAATGTGTCTGGGTGGGACATCGTGCTACATGTCTGCGGCATGATGCCCCAGTGCTAGACATCACTATAAACTGCCACATGGCAGACATCGTAGCGATATGACTGTAGAATTGTTAAAAGCTACGTTAAAAATCCGAATCACACACACACACACACACACACACACACACACACACACACACACACACACACACACACACACACACACACACACACACACATCATGTATCTAGATACCACTAGCCCTTATGGGTTGGTAATAATGTTCGGCTTTTCGTATCCATTGTTTGTTTATATTAGTATAATTTATTTTTAATGACAGGTTGTGCCTCCAAGTGCAATCTTGCGATTCGTTCTCCAGCACCTGGTTCCGCAATCGCATTCAGTCATGGATCAGATCCACGTTGGCACATTGTCATGCACATATATATTTTGATTCTTGGTATGCAATGTCATGTCGGTAACATGCAGCATCAACACGATTTACTGGTGCTTCACCAGGCTTTGGATGGTTGTTAGAATCAAGTCGTATTTCCAGCCATGTACCGGGTCCACAGTAATTATGAATGAACTTGTTGAAGAGATCAGTAATATATATATATATATATATATATATATATATATATATATATATATATATATATATATATATATATATATATATGGTTATATATATATATATATATATATATTACTGTGGCGATTTAAACACTTCGTGTTTTACGTCAAATATATGCTGCAGTGCAACATGTTGCTGTAAATACAACCCAGAGTGTTGCCTCGATGATCGCAATCTCATCAACGAAACCAGAATTCACTGTGACTCTTCCAACACCTGTTACCGCTGGGGAATAACGAACACTTGAAATCTCGCTGCGAGTTTATTACAGTTGGCCTAATATCCAATCACGACCATTTGGTGGTCTGCCCACAAATGACACATTTATGTTTTCAGCAGACACAGGTGTCAACTAGCATAATATTGAATAATATTGAACTTCCCTCGGGCGCATATAACATGGAATTGAACACTGAAGAAATTTGACAGAGAATCATATTAAAAACTGGCAAAGACTCTATACATGGCAATGAGCCTACACTGAGTTATGTAACCGCAATAGAATCTCATCGTAGCAGAATCTCATCGCAATAGAATCTCATCGCAGTAGAATCTCAGACGCATGCAGTTTACATTGTACGGTTGTCAGTAAGATAATAATTTAACCTGTGTCGCTATCAGTGGTAGTTAAGACAACACTTCTGATACGACAGGCGTAGTTGTTTATGGTTATGTACTGTTTGGATTTTCACCAACAGTCGATCCGGGTGATTTGATATCAGTTACGCCCGCAGCACTGGTATATCTTCCATGTCATAAAAATCGGTTATTGGCATCGTCAGCAATGCAGCCCTCAACGGAGACATCTCTCAAACTCCTTTCGAGTTTCAACACTACGAGGTATCCAACATAGAAGTCAGTCGAAATGGCAAGACCGTGTGTACCAGACCCTTCGAACCTAACTTTGACAAGAAGAATTACTTTAGGTCGTTCTTGTCCCTGTACGAAACCACCGGACAGTTAGGTCCCAACACCATTCACGGCATTTTTGTACGACGATTATGCAGTAGGTTACATTTTACTTTCGATTTTAGTCATGACCAAGGCAGCGACGAGGGACATTTCCACCCTATAAAATCCCTCCAACTTCGTGTGGAACTTCAGTTTGTACAAGCTGTTCCCAACAAGGTGAACGTTATCTTGTATACAGAATTCGCCAATGCGCTGGAAATTAAAAGCTTGAGAGAAGTAATTCTATACTATTAGAAGCTAACTAAGAATCTTATCCCTCTTTAGAACGTGGAGCCTCTTTGGAGATGGGGGACGAGGATATCTTTGAACCAGAACAAAAATGAAAAAGAAAAAGACAATGAGGACATCATGATGATCGAAATAACTCTTTCATTGCTATCCTGTTGAGAACATACTTACCAACTTTTGCAAAAACCTTCGACCGGTTCAGGTCAATATTTATTTTTGTGTAATGTTCTTGATTGATCGGATCATGAAGATTATCGTATTTCAGCATAAGCTCATCTCTCAACTATTCAAGATAATCAAAATACTTGCTGTTATATGATTTGATAAGCGAGAGTTTATTCTATCAAATTTACTAAAAAAAATACCTGAAATTTCATCACTTAATTCAACTGATAATTGCTGGCCATTAACCATTAATTTTTTAATTTTGCTACTAACTCCATCGCCTAATGTTAAATTCTCGAACATTATTTATATTTATAAAGTTTACACAAAATTAATTAAAGATGTTGATTTGCGTAGTGTCCAATAGCTAATGTATTAATTCCGTCCTCGCAATATTTCCTATCATCAAAATTAGTTAGTCCACGTTTTATAATTGTATCTGTTTCAATTTTGTGATGATTTGTTCTGATAACAAAAAATTGGTGCAGGTGTTTTGTGCTGCTGTAAAATCATCAAATTTCACACACTTTTTTACATATCCGCGAGGAATACCTTTTACTTTTTTGTCAGTTTATTGTCATCTAAAATTACGGCGTAATTTTACTTCTTAGGCCAACAAATTTCCTAACTGGCGCAAACATAAATTCATCTTTCATCTTGCCGATGACTTATTTATTTGTATTATCATGAAATCCGCTACTTTTTGGATAATCCGATAAATCAAATAAATTTTTATTGTTATAAATATCTTGATAAATATCCTCACATTTTATATTATAAACAAGTGAATCCGTATCAGTAAATAGCAACTCCGAATCTGGCCACTGCTTTTTTTGGCAAAATTATAGTGAAAGTCGTACATTAGCCATTTTGATATATCAAGTACAGCTGCACCAACATAAATTGGTTTATTTAACTTTAAATTTGTTTTTCGTCGCTGTATTGCAACAAGATTTTCATTAAATATTTTCATACTAACAAAACCGTCATCGTTCACTAATTTATTTCTGCGATTTACATCATTTAAAATTTCAATAGTGACTCGCTTTCTTACATTTTCCATCGTCTTACCGAACACGGAATTGTTCATTAACTTGAAAAAGTTTTTCTCAAAGTCAGTCTTAGCAATAGCACGACGTTTGTTATTTAAATCAATGCCATACCGTGATTGATTAAATTTTAACACGCGATGAACGTTTCTCAGAATTAGTCCAGCATCTACAGCTTGTTTTAAATTTTTGTAATGTATCATGTAATTTCTTTAATTTAAAAAATTTGGAACTAGCTTATTAATAACTAATTTTTTTTGCTGTTGTCATTGCCTATTGTTCAGGCGATAATAAACTATAATCGATCATCATTGACTCTGCACAAAACGGATAGTCGTTATGTAGATCATGTAACGAACTAGGATAATCGATATCAACTTCAATAAAATAAATGACATTTTCTGGTAAATCTTTTTCAGTTTCTTTAAGAAATTGATCTGGAGTTATCCAATGAAATCCACTACACGAGATTGGTTCTGACATAGCATAACCACACAAATTATTATCGTACAGATAAATAATATAATTTGACGGTAAATTTTTATCGTCATTTTTTAAGTATTTATTATTAGCTACCGCATATTTTTTTGTTATAACGCTAATTCCGCCGCGAATTCCTTTGTCAATAAAATTAAATATATCAACATCAGTTAAGAGATCCAATTCTATCCTGCTTGTTTTCAGCAGAGCATCCCATGACAATCCTGGCGCAGAATAATACCAACATGGATCTAATCCATAATTTTCATGACTAACTTTACGAAAACTCTCGAAAACATCTGCTAGTAATAATACATCTGTTTTCAAATATAAATCATGATAATCACCAAGTGCCTTACAATCAAATTTATTCCAAATTTCCTGTGCATATTTGTACTCGTGATCTGTAATATTTTCATTTATTAACTGAGAGTAAAATTTATCTTTGCTAGGAAGAGAAGTTTCATCAAATCTGCTCCAATCATCGAGATACTCATACGGAAAGACACCTCTTTTTGTCAGAGAGACGTAGTCTCCACCAAAGCAACTTCTTAAATTATTGAAACTGCTACAATCTTTTACACGCTCATCCAATGGTGCTGCCATAAATTGCAGACTGTCGATGAAACGTAATTTGCCAAGCGTGACTGACATATACTTTTCAAAATTGTTTGGAATACAATTTATTATATCGTTTAATTTTAGTTTAGATTTAATTTCCTCGTCGCCAAATGCTTCGACAATGATATGATTATCAAAACCTCGGAAATTACGTAAAACGACAGGAATAAAATCTGGCGCATGAAATTTCAAATTACAATTGTTATGTGTTGCTCCGCGATATTGGTCGATTAGATGATAGTGATCGCGCACTTTATCGTTACCTAGAGGTTTCACGCAGATATGACAATTAACTGCCTCATCAAAATCAAGTTGTTGTTTGGATGTTATTTTTATTGGAGCTGTTTTAGATAATCTGTTGAAAATTTTATTAACATCGTCTATTAAATTTTTTAGTAACCACACGACAGGACTTTTACATCTGTACAATTTTGTTAGACTTGAAAAATTATCGTTAGCGCAACAAACTACTTTATAAGCTGCTCCACAGGGAACATGTTGTATTTTTCTGGTGTTTGATTTATTTGGATCATTTTCTGCGCCTGCCACAGGAACAAGTAGACACTCGAAATCAGCATAAATAACAATCACAAGATTTAATTTATTATTATAATTTTTAAATTTTAAAACTTTTTCTTTTTCTCCTGGCATTGTTATTCTTTGAACATTAACACAGTATTTATGATGCTCTTGCAGTTTTTCATCTTTAGACAGAAACTTGTAAACAACGGTAGCAAAAAAAGTTTCTTATTTTTATTTTTATTATATTGTCTGCCAACTAGGCTGTTAAAGTTTTTTTATTCAGCTGTAATGTCCTTTATAAAATAATAAATTTATTGTATTTTATGTAGAAAATGCTGAAATATATATCTCGGTAAATATTTTCTTTTTCGTCTAGTCCGAAAACATTTATTGAAATATCGTTTTGTTTTTCAAACTTTGGTATCTGATTCTCTGACACTGTAAAAGTTATCCCATTAAAATTTAGCTTGTTTTGTACAGCAAATATTTTTCAACGCTATCAGAGTTAAAACTTTGAGGATGTCTAGCAGACAAAATTGCCAAACGATAACATTCGTTATCATGGTCTTTGACATTTATGCAACATTTTTTGTTTTTAATTTTTAGAGGGAAATCAACGTAAGAAGTACCGCAAAATGCGTTATATTTTATTGTGTGAAATAAAACTTCTTTTATCATTTCAAATTTCCAACCTGACCCTGATGCAGTAAATTCCTCCAATTATTTATTTATTTCTTGATGTATTTCATCAGCGACTGAGGAAATATTTGTTCCAGCTAATATTTTTCATGATTTAGCCGTTAAATATGGTTCGGCAATCTCGTTGATGAAATCTACATTTTCAAAGATTATATCAAGTATATCTTTTGAAGTGCATGTAACTTTGATAAAATAACATGATACTGCACTATTAGCTTGATGCCTTTATTAACTGCAAGTACTCGCGTTACAATTGGATGCAAAAGATGAAACAAATTTGTGGAGTTAAAATTTGCTAAAATATTTTAATTATCAAATTTATATCTGTTATCGTAACCGAAAAACGCAATAGCAGTTTTTTCTACTTTGATAAGGCTCTTCTTGGCAATATCTCGCAATTTCAGCATTATGTTTATATTACATTTTATATATTTAATTGATTTTTAAATTTTCAATTAAAGATGTAAAAAATGCTATATAATATAATGAAGAGGACAGCGATGAAACAGGAAGAATATTACATACACCCAATCTATAATAGTTATGCCGGGAATGCATTGGGTTAAGTGATTCATGTGAAATATCAAAAACCGTTTGGTAGATCAACACCAGCTGGAGTGATGAGATAACACAGAACGTACTGAAATGTTTAGAAAAGATTTATTTACACTTTGTTCTGCGGACAAAGAGTTTATAGAGTAAACAGTTCGATCGACGACGATAATATTGAAAATTTACATTGCAAGATGAATTTCAACCGCATCCCGTGTTTGATTTATATGAGGCTAATGATCTAGGAATTATGCGAAATAAACAAACAAACAAAAAGTTGTTGGAAATTTGAATAACACTGATTATTTGATTGTGATGGTTCGTGGTATTAAAACAGATTTTGTTCATTATATTTCGCACAGATTTATTTATGAAACTTTTAGCGCTATTCCAACTGATTTGGTTATTGATCATATCAACAGCACTAAAACCGACAATCATCTGGAAAATTTAGATCTGGTCACGCCTAGAGAAAATAGTAAACATGGAATAGGTGGTAGTTGTAATTTTAAAAATTCCCAAATCCCAATTATCTCAATTAATCTTGAAACTAATGAAGAAATAAGATTTAAATCAATAACAGCTGTAGCAAAACATTTTAAAATTCATTCACAGTCAATAAAAGACGTAGCAAATGGCAGAACCAAATCAGCAACGTCAATGTCAACCTTCGACAGATTTATTTTCAAATACGAGGATTAATTATATTTTCTAACTCGGTTTTGGTAATAAAATTGTGAGGAAACATCAAAACATCATCTTTATTAAATTTCAGTGTTATAAATGTACTGCCATTAAGTTTATTTTTTTCTGCTACTGTTAGAAGAATTTTATCGGATTCAACTTGCATCACAATAACGTCAACAGAGCAAGAATGTCCTAACAAACATTTTCGCACTGCCTCGGCTAGGTCTTTGTAATTTAATATATTAACTTTCTGATGATGCTTCATCTTTTTAGTCATTTATTATTTTGAATTAGATAAAATGTATTATAATATGAATTTAATGAAACGACTTGCTGAAATCTGCGCGGACGAAAATTTTACACCGCGATATAATACAATCACAAGCGAAATAAAATGTGAGTCGGTTGGTTATACAGAAGATGACATTTTATTTAAGAATGACGATCAACAAGACCAGATCGTGGACGTGATTGATAAAAAAAATTACAGCAGACCGACAACTGGACGATATAATGTTAAGTATCATATCGCCAAAAAAAATAATAAAATTTAATTTTACTGTTGCCGAGCAACAAATATTTTGGCAACTTATAAAACCTTTTCTTAATGTGAAAATTGTTGGCCAACAAAGGAGCATAAAATACGATTTTATTTTTGTTAAAATATTTAATTTAATGCCAGTCGATGATGCAAGAAAATTACTTTTAATGTCGTTGTGTAGACCGGTCAGATGTAAATCTGTACTGCTAAAATACGAGCAAATTTATAACAATATTATTTCGATATAGATTTAGTTGGAACCCAGCTGTTAAATTTATCGCTGTATCCTCTCCATTTAACTAAACTTTTATTGCCTTTCTTCCTGATAACGTTTTCAATAACAAATATATCATGCTCAGTTTTCTGCAGTTCCTGCTCGTAAAAACTACCAGTTATAGGTTCACCCAATAAATCCTTTAGCGCGCATGTTACAGGTATTGTCAGTAAAACTTTATCAACAACAAATACTTCTTCGCTCCAGTTTGGAGTAAATCCTTTTTCAAATTTTTTTTGTCAGAGAAATTCTAACTTTATCACCAACTTTAAATTTATGTCTGCGGTACATGATTTCATTTAAAAGAATCGGATTTTTAATTGCATCATTTGGTGACATTTTTATTTTATCTGTTCTTCGTGTTATTATATTTATCAACAATCTGCTGTAGATTGTCAATATATTTATTTGTATTTATAACTATCAAATCTTTTTGTATCAGCTCGTTTAGTGTACGATTAAATCGCACGACGATAACGCTCTTACCTTCATTTCCTGTAACATATTATTTGATGTTATGTTGCTCCAAAAACTGCTCAATTTTTTTTTTAAAACTCCGCTCCATGATCGGTCCAGATTCTGTTTGGCTTTCTTTCTGCACTTGTTATTATTTGTTTTAGTGCATCAGTTATCGACGTTCCTGTTTTATCTGAAACGGGTACACCAAACGCGTACTTACTAAAAACATCGGGGCCCCGAGTGGCGGAGTGGTCTAAAGCGCTCTCCGTTACGAATCACTGCCATCTCACCTCTGTCTGCGTGGGTTCGAGTCTAGGATTCGGCGAATGTGGATATGTGAGAAAGCTTGCCAGTAGCTTCTCGTGGGTCTGTGGTTCTTTCCGGGGATTTCCCGGTTTCTTCCTCCACCATTAATACTGGCCGCCATGTATAGCCTATAGTGTGCTGAAAAATGGCGTTAAGCCCCACAACAACAACAACAACAACAACTAGAAACATCTACAACGTTAAAAATATATTTTTTGTTATCGTTAAACTGAGCAAGATTTGACACATCAACTAAATCTATCTCTAAGATATCGTCAACGGCATTTGCGACAACTTTACGTCGCGGAAACTTTTTTTAGGTTTGTGTAGCTCTGATGCCAGCGATTCCATCGCTCCGAGTCCGAGTTTATATTTTGCTCCAATAAATCCTTGCACCAGCCTTCTATCAAGTCGTTCTCTGATTCCTTTTGGTTTCATGTCGCGTAGTTCATCTAGCATTACTTTATCGCAGCCGTGCTTATCTTGTTCGTTTATCACAGTAGCAGATATCGTGATTCATTACTATTGCATCAACTTGTTTGTAAGGCTCTTGTCCGGGCAGCGGATTATCATTTTCATCTAGTTGTTTATCTAGCGGATTATATGGTGCAGTGTATTTATGGCCTGGTAATGTCAAACCTCCTGTTGGTTTTGGTAACTTGCCAATTAATTTATGTATATCTATGCTTGTTCCAATTATTTCTCTGTTGTTGCATTTCTGACAGTACGTAACAGTTTTATTTTGCTCAAGACAGAGATCTCTATCACAATCACACTCGCATATCATTATTTATTAATCATCTACTAAAATAACCTTGTCGCACATTCCAGCTCCGGAAAATTTCTTTAAAAACATACTTTTTCTTTTTCCACAGAATGCACAAATACGTATTAGCATTATCCTGTTGTTCTTTGTTTATTCTGTTGTTTCATCTTTATTTTCTCTCTTAGCTTTGCAGTTGAGACAAGATGTTGACATATTCCTTAGTTTAGATAAAATTAATTGCAATCTCATCATTAACGTGAAAAGGTTGATTGTCAAACTGTAAAATAAATTTTAAAAGATTGAATTTAGGTTGGGACGTTTGTTTTATAAACATTATACAATAGTATCCACAAGCTGATGTTCCAAATGGCTGAATCTGATTAGACGAATAATTTATTATTTTATATTTTTTGTTGATATATTTTTTTACTACATCACTGGGAGGAATTCCAAATGAATCAAAATAGTTGTTATTGTAAACGGCTACCCAGTGTGTGCCAGATCCGTCGTTAAAATCTTGTATATTTATCACACACGAACCACCAGCTGGTGCAATATCAAGCTCATCTTTGGAATAAACTCCGTAGAAATTTTTTATATTTTTTTAACTTATCAAGTATATCGAAGTTACTTAACGCGGGCGTGTTCCTGGTAATGTTAGTCCTCAACCTATTCGCAGCAGATTGGGCAACAGACTTCCCGCTACTCCCGCAAGTAATGGTCCTATAAATCCGCCTTTCTTTCTTTTTTTCTTTTTTTTCGCGATCGCGTCTTTTTTTCGTTGTTGTCTTTCCTTTTGCTGTCTTTCGTCGGGGCTTTATATTAAAGTTTTAGACAAAAATTTCTTTATACCGTCTCTAGAGACTGCCTTTTATGTCGCGGCAGGTACTGAGCCAGATGCTGCTGCTAATTCTAATGTACCAAGTACGGACAAAATTTTAGGTATTAACGTTTTGGCTATTGCCGGACCAAGAAAACCGCCTCCCACCGCATTTATTTGTGACGCGCTTAGGTTTAAAACAAACGGTTTACCGCGATGGTATTTATTTGTGTTTTAGTTAGCATTAATTTTGTTCAAGTACCGCCCGTTGTCGATAATTAATTTTTAGTGATACCGGCGTATGCTTAGCAATGGCAGCCGCTAATTTTTTAACTTGACCGTCAGTCAAATATATTTCTTTTTCGATGTATTTTGTCATATATCAAGAGAGTTATATTAAACTTGGACTTTCATTTTACCTCCGACAGAATCAATTGTTATAAATCTGTCGCTGATCACCAGCGCATAAACGTACAACGCATCTGGAACCATACTTAATGTCCAGGTAATTTCAATATCAGCTGTCGAATCAACACCTCGCTCGTTGCGTTTACTAACATCAAAATAAAATATCGGATAAAGTGTACGAAATTCCTCCACTCATATTTGAGATACTTCTCCAGCGTACTGATATTTCTGCACTGCGTCCATAAGATACATGTACGGTTGAGTAAGATTTTTATTAGTGTCATCCGCGAAATTGCATTCTATCGCTCGTTCCGGATACTGCTTGGAGTTTATCCTGGCGTATATTCTCCTAACATCAGCGTTATTGAATATTCCGTTATTTTGTTGCTGGTTACCGCGTCGCGCTTGTCGCTGAAAAGAATTTTAGAGAATTATTTTTGATCCGTCCGCAGTTTTGTGGTAGAGAATTATAACAAAAAATCACAAGGAAAAATATATGATATGAAATCTCTTGACGTTGCTTCAATAAACAATCCAAAATTACCAGAAGCTGAAAAAAAATTATTCGCATTATGCATATGCGATTACTACAACTAATAGAAGCAATGAAAAACTTTAATATTATAAACAGATACACTGTACTGTCATCCTGATGATTGTCTAGATGAACAAAAAAAGTTGAAATCCTGATGAAAAAATATTACTCGAGCTTGACAAGGAAGATATTGATATGATAATTCAATCAAATATGGTAAGAGTACGAGCTTATAATGTAATGGATCAGGAAGAAAAAAGAACGAATAAACGACAATCATGATCGTCTTGACAAACTAGCGGAATCTAAAATAATAAATTTAAAAAGAGACAAAAAAATTATACAATAGTTTTTCAAAACGAGAAATTTTTAAGCATCTTGGTATGTACTACCACGACAAGGAAACCCTAGTTAAAGTCGCTAGTATAAGGGTTGATATGACATTTATTAAAGTGTACTCGAACGCAATTTTACCAATGATACATGAAGAAAACCAGAATTTGATCCGATTATTATTAATAAATCTCTAGAGATAATCAAAATTTTTCACGAGGAAATTGATAATCTCAATGATGTTGGGCAAGAAGAGTTTTTCGAAGAAGTCGAAAAAGCAAGGTTGGAAGCAAAGATCAATTCTTACCACGACATAAGTGAAAAAGATGATGTTCCATTTCCAACGCTCCAACGCTCTTGATAATTGTCATTGCGAAATTATTACAATGAAATCGACAGAATACTCACGGAACCATACGAAAGCATAATGTAGAAAATAGCTTCTGTTATTGGTCTTGTCCAATTTAACAGAGACATACTCCGAAAAGTAATGCTAAAAATTTTTATAGTCGCATACGCAATTATCAGACAGCATCTTGTCCTCAAAAATTTGACGTTACATCAAATAAGCTTGGTACTAGGGTTTATTGATGAAACAGAAAGGGAATACGGTAATTTGGTAAATAAAACTGATTTGTATGAACGTGAAGTAGAAAACACGTTTGATTTCTATAGTTGGTTAAAGAAAAATGAGGTACTAACAGATGAACGATATAGAGATACTTCATCAGATGTTTATGACAAGTACAGAGATTTTACAGCTGATCCTAACAATAATAAGTTTCGTGAATTTCTTGATTCGATTGTTGGTGCTAGAACTTTCACTATCGTGTAAAAATTGTAAATAAATATTGTATAATGAAAAAACAGATCGTCGATTTCGTCGATTTCAGTCATATTTCAGAGGAAATTCCAAAACATGATGTTGACGCACTAATCCAATATTACAAATTTTATCATAAAAACCTATGGTGTGTAAAACAATGTTATAAATATTACAGTAGAATACTTCGAGTAATATCATATTTACCACTACTCATAACAAGCTCTGGTATAATCTCAAGTGAAGCATCATTAAACCCGTTTTTATTAATAATATATGGTGTTGGTGTTTCTCTTTCAACAGCGTGTAAGAAAATTGAGCCTCGACTTGAGACCTAAAAAATGCTTGTAAAACAGCAAGTATCACTTATAAACAATTATTTTATCAGATACGATCTTATTTGCGAGGCGTAAAGTATGATATGGACAGTATGTTAACAGATATTCTGCCAATGAGAGTCAGCAGGTATGGAAAAGATTATCATAAAATATGGTTATGTTAGTAGTAATAGTAAATGAGCTGTTTCTAACTCAGAGACCCCCTTACCCCAACAAAACATATTTCGTCAGAAATATGCTAGAAAGTGAAAGTCATTATTTTGAGCTAGAAAAGGCTACTGATAAAATGTTAACATAGAAGCGTTTTGGAGGGGGAAGGGGGGGTCTCTGAGATAGAAACCTCATTTACTATTACTGCTCATGATGCAGACACGTAGCATCATGTCCCACCCAGTCACATTATCCTGACACCAGGCCGACCAATCCTAACACTAACCTCTTAATGCTGAGCGCCAAGAGAGGCAGCTGTTAGTACCATTTTTGTAAGTGTTTGGTATTTCTTGGCTGGGGATCAAACCCACGACCTCTCGCATCCTAGGCGGACGCTCTAGCCAGTAGGCCACCGGAGCCGTCCGTTAAAATTGTAAATTCCACACCTGTGAAACAGTACACATACAGGTTGAACCCTCTCAAACAGGAATGCCTGAAAAAAAGAAATTTATTTGCTGGAGAATGATTTCATACAGCCATCAGCAGGAGGGGTGAATCCTACAAGTTGGGGGGGGGGGGGTATTTTGCGAAAATAAAGCTTCCTACAAAAACAAAAATACAAGGTCAATAACGCTAAACCGAGATCTCTAACCACCGAGATCTCTCTCTAATTGGGTTAGCGCATTTTCTTATTTTATCTTTGTCACTTGTATTTTGCCCCGAGTGGCGGAGTGGTCTAATGCGCTCTCCGTTACGGATCACTGCCATCTCACCTCTGTCTGCGTGGGTTCGAGTCTAGGATTCGGCGAATGTGGATATGTGAGAAAGCTTGCCAGTAGCTTCTCGTGGGTCTGTGGTTCTTTCCGGGGATTTCCCGGTTTCTTCCTCCACCATTAATACTGGCCGCCATGTATAGCCTATAGTGTGCTGAAAAATGGCGTTAAGCCCCACAACAACAACAACAACACTTGTATTTTCACATTTTTATGCATTCTCGTTTACCTACTCAGACACAATGTTTGTCGTCACCCTCCCTGCTGCTGTGTGTGTATCGCGAGCGAAACGAAACGGCCCCTTATATGTGTACATGGTCCACGCTAAGTGCGTCTATTGGCTGATCAGGCCAAGTACAGTCGCGTGTTTTTGTTATGTCTGTCAATAGGGGCGAACTCCTGCGGCCTTAACGAGTATGTGGATATCAACTCCGCTAAATACAACCAGAAGATTGCAGTTATCTCGGATCACTTTACGTATTTGCGTAATTAAATCATTATTATATGAATAATAACAATAACCATGGAATCTCGCACATCTAAACTAGCTCGACAGCGACTAGAAGCAATTAAGAAACATCTCCCCGTCCATGATTCTGTCAAACAATAATTACAAGAGCGTCAGGAGTCTCAGGGGCAATTTACAGAAGGTGCAGAACAGTTATTTAAACCAATTGTCGAACCAAAAAAGAAAACTGTAGAACAATTGAAGCAGCACAAAAAGTTCTTGAAACAATGCCTGTTGATATTGCGGGCCGTCTTCGAGCAACCCGACCACCATCCCGGCAACTTCCTCAACCACAAACTTAAGTTCAACCACAACCTGAACCAGCAAAAGTTAGAACCAAGATAATAGATAAATTTACGCCTGAAGGTATTGCCGCTATCAAGGACCGTACCCAATTATTTGATATCCCCGCGTTTGGATATCATGATAGAGAAAGGTATGTCAAACCGGAATATATGAAAACTATGAGATCTGCCGATTGGGTTAAGGATGCATGTCGCAATCGCTACTGATACTCCGCAGATTAGATCTGATGAAGATGGTATATGGTTTGACATTTTTAGCCAGGCAGTAGATGAGTATATTGAAGGAGCAAAGCAAGAAAGGAAACAAAAAGAAGAAGAAATGAAGCAGCAACTTGAAAAAGCAAAAGCAGAAAGGAAATTAGCCTCAAGAGCAGGAAGAAAACAATAGGCAAAACAATAGGTGAGGAAGAGCAAAAATGGCAGAATGCAAGTTCTGACCCCGACTCCACTGGAAGTGGTATTGCCACTCCTGGTACAGGTACCAAGGGAAGTGGTTTTATTATTCCATGCCCCAGCAACGTCCTTGCCGATGTTGAACGACTAGAAATTCTGATTGGCGGAAAACGAGCCGGAAATAATTCCCCAGAAATCATTAATCAAGCAGCTGCTATTTGTCAGAGATTATTTACAGGAGGCATCATGGATATTAATGTTTATCAATCCCTTATTGATGAAATTGTTGATGATTACTGCGACGATGAAATCATTGATGATTGATGCAATTAGACCAGCAACAAGAAAATAAGATGATCATACATAATGCTCAGCGTGGACCTGTAATGATCAGGGTGATAAATTCGCGATTACCAACATATAAAGCGATCTACGGAGATGGACTCGGTGATGTTGTTCAGAGTCTATTCAGAATGATAGCCCCAAAAGCAATATCGATTACAAAGCAACTGTGAATGAAATCTATTGACGTTGTTCGTGGTAAGGTATTGGTGCTGTTGGTGATTTTACTAGCAAAGCATTCTCAGCAATCAAGGATAGACTAGGACCATTAATACGACGAAAACCTCAGCCAGTAAAATTACCCAGCACAGAAGTTAAGCCAGCAAATGTTAGTAAAATAATAAATCAAGCTGCAAATAAAAAACTAGCAGAGTTGGCTGGTGTACCCCTATCAGAAAAAGAAAAAAATATAACTGCTAGTCCAACAGCAGGAAGTGGTTTTCGTGTTAGACGATGACAAGTATAATAAAGATGTTCAAGCGTGTATCTGCTCCAGCATTTGACATGGACGTACCAGTTCTCAAGGATGAATCGGTGCGTGATTATCAATATTATTCTTATGACGCGCGTGTATCTAACGCACGAGGAAGAATCGAGCTGCAATTTCAGGATACAAGTAGATATTTCCTGCCCGCTGAGGCATTCATTGAGATTGAAGGTAGAGTTTTGAAAGCAGATGATGCAGCGTACGGAATTGGTGATCGAGTTGGTTTTGTTAATAATGGTGTCATGGCGTTATTTAACAGTGCCACGTATAACATCGACGGACGAAATACTGAATCATGCCTGGAAAACGTCGATGTACGACGATAATTGGCCTTGCAAGATACAGCGATGATTACTCGAGATCAGCTGGTCCATCAAAGGATGCAAAGGATACAACTGATCATCCAGAAAGCAGAAACGTAACACTAAATGCGGCGGCACGATTTACCCAAATACACCCAAATATACCCAAATACTGCCCAAATACTCTCAAATACTGTCTAGAAACAAGCACGTGATGCATTTACTACTAAAGAAATGTTTTAATTCATTGCAATGTGAAGTTCTGGGTCAAAATGAAATACGTTAAATTACTAAAGCAATTAGAAATTCTTTGTACGAAACGTAACGAACATCTCCAATTTCAATTGCTCGGAAATTATCGACTGAGTCCGGGACGACATATATGTTCCTAATTTGTATACTTATTGCAGATATCTATATTCTAGAATAATCTTAATTTTTATTTGTGGGCACACCTTCGACATTTAGATATAATTAGCTATTGGCCTCGAGTATGTCCCTCCCCCATGGCTCTTTGTTTGAAACATTCAAAGGCTTTTATGTGTTCGTGTTCCGACCCACTAATATTTATGTGTTGTTTTTTTCAGTAAATAATCAAAAAGAAGTTTGAAACGAAAATGTATTTATATGATCGTTTTTGTTGCGGTGGTTTCTCATAATTTGGTACTTTCTTGGATGAGTCGTTCTCTGAGGATCCTGTATATACAGACCCCTTATTTCCTCCTCCCCCAATACTTGATAGCTTTATTCTATAAAATTATAACTTGTTATATGTTATGTACTGTCACCCATTGACATATTCTTCTTACTGTCCATGTTTGCTATGTATATGCTATAACGTTTTGTCTGCTATATAGTTTCTGTGACTGGACTGGACTTTGTGTAGTCAAATTTGTTCTTTTGGTAATTTGGTGTTTATTTCTCCATGAAAAGATATATACTCTGATGATCAATATATATATATATATATATATATATATATATATATATATATATATATATATATATGCATGCATGCATCGTTACCTTTGGCTTTAATCCTTGGATGCATGCATATGTATATACAAATACTGCAAAATATACCCAAATACTTCCGAAGACCTCCCAAAAGGTATATTTAAATGCTACTGAAACATGCCGATACTATCCAAATGCTATAAAATATGTTTAAATATACCCAAATATACTCGGATGTTTCTATTCTATCTCATAACTTCAGTCTTTATTTTCATAGGCCTGATGATTATTTCTTTATTTGCGTCAATTCAAGTTGTATTTTCCGCTGCTGAGTTTGTTCGGCAGTTTGTTATTTCCATTTTATGCAATTTCCGACAATTTAAATAACTTTAATTCGTCCTAATTATTGCGTGTTAAATGTTAATGTCGGCCATTTCTAATACCTAAAATAAACTCGTTAACTTGATTGATCAAGGGTAGAATTATCATATCTTTCTGCTATTCAAATTGTCATGTGAAGTCATTATCTGATAGTTGACAGTCATGGGCTGAATTAATGACATCATCCTTAGTTTTTTCGAGTTCTCTGTCTTAACGGATAAGCAACTGTATTGTGAAAGGCACAATACTGCGCCTTTTTGGTAACTTTTGACGCTGTAAAGGTGATTACATTCATATACAGGTGTAAATGTAAAGTCAAATTAGAATTAAAATAAGGTTATATTTTATCTTTTATTAAAGTGGCGAAATACATTAAGATAGCGATTATTTCCCAACAACAGATGTATCTGTCATACAGGTAGCAATAAAAGCAGTTACAACCTTACATAATTTATTTCACAATGTACTAATTAATTAATTAGGTACATGTACATGTTAAAAAATGTTTGTTAACTGTCGGTGCTTTATATCTGTTGTCCGTTCAGCTCTTGGTCTTTTCCGTTGGCCCAGTTTTCGTCCGGCCGTTTGTTTCGGTCGCTTGCACTTGTATGTTCCATCTGATGAATGGACATAGCTGGACTCAGCTACTGTGGCGATCGGAGCAGCAAGAAATTTCTTGAAGTCTTTTTCCTTTTCCGTTATACTCTTTGAGTGCCAGGTTTGTTTGTCCAAAAGAAATGAAAGAGACTGACCAAAAAGCCTGTAGTTGCCAGCACCATACAAAGCTCGACGTAGGTCTATGATCTGCGTTTTTGTAACGGAAGACAACCTGTCTACAAGTTCTGGGAGCTTTAGCTGTTTCCACTCAGTTGCTTTGTTTTAAGTGATTGTTCAGGGACTCTGCATTGTTATTGGTCCATAACTTAGAAATGATATTTGCTTTTAATGGTTGATAAACATGTTTTAACATTTTCCCTTTGAAATGTGTTTCATAATATGTTTTAAATCTCGGATATTTATCGAAATATACTGAGAGGTTGTCTTCTCGCTTTGAAAACTCGAGGTTGTCTTTACTAAAAACTAAGCCGTATTTGTCTTCACTGAAGATTATATTTATAATCTTCTCCCTCTCTTTATCATCAGAACCAGTTTTTTGAAGAAAATGCCTAATGTTATCTTTCAGATGTTTGGTACACAGCAGATAATTTGCTTTGGGGAAATTGTTTGTTAAAGAATTTCTTATTGCTTTCTCATCATCGGTTCCAAATATCAAATTTTGTGAGTTTTTCTCTAACATGTGAAAAGAAATGGTGATAAGTACGCTGCTCACCATCCCAGTGAAGACAAAGAGGTCCTAGAAAAATTGGATACTGGTTAGATTTTCTGCTAACCACGCTTCTGTTCTTATAACACATTGTTGTTACAAACACTTTACCAAGATTAAACGTTCTGTCGATGCCGAGCACACTTCCTTCCTCCCCAAAACAGTTTTTCTTCAAGTCTAATATTTGATCGTCAGTGTACAAAATTATAATTGGCTGTTTTCCTTTCGTCATTGTAACTCCCTGGACGAAAGGGTTGTCATGTAGATCTCCGATTATTGTCAATATCTCGTCCGCAATATTGTTTCCATGCACCCTCTGAGGTATTTCCTTTTTGTTTTCTCTGTGGATTTTATCCTGGAGTTGGCGACCTGATTTAGGGGCCATCAAACTGTCATCATCAGCCATCTTTCTGACCACTTCCGTCGCCTTCTTCCTCCCAACCTTTTCGTATGCCATTTGGAAGATACGTGGATCCGTTCTTGTGTATGATTCACCGCTTTTTGAGTTTCCATGCGGATGATTTGAATTTGATTTCTTTACCCCTAAATATTCAATCACTGCAAGGGTTTTTAAATGGCTAAGCCATTCGGGTGCTTCAGTTACAGTAGTAACTCTCTTCCTGTAGCTCTCGTTGTCTTTTAGCTTAGTGTAGTGCGATGAAGAGTTATAATATCGGTGGGTTGAGGATCAATTGAAGCATAAGTTACCTTTTTTTTCCACGATCTTTCTCAGGCAAAAATGACCATTTTTCTTGAAAATGTTTTTTAATTTGTTGTCCTTGATTACGACGAATACCTGGTTTACAGTGCTGCCTGAGTTTGAGTCCCATGGCCCACAGTCGTCGGGAAAGTCGTTGCATTTTCCCCCTTCACTCTGTTGATGCCTCACTACAACGTGAACATTGCTTTTGTGTCCCAAAGGTACTCTTTCTGCTGGCGCATCTTCACTTAAAAGCGTTTTAAATAGTTCGTCATTTTCCAAGAACCTGTTTCCTGGATTTTCCTTAACTTGTTGGCGCTCGATACTCAGGGGTACAATGGCAAGGGACTGGTCTGTTTCTTTGGTAAAAGATATATCTGCTTCATTATCACTGTCCGCATCAGTTAAATCTTGAAGATGATCGAAATGGTTCGATGACGACAATTCACTTTCCAGTGATATTAATGATACATTAGTGCAACACCTTTTGGGGGGTAAACTCCCTGTAGATACCACTGAAGTGGAAGATGAAAGTCTGCGTTTGTGGCTAGCACCGCATTCAACAGTACTGTCATCCGTTGATGAATAAGCTAACATATGAACCACATGAATAACAGCTGCGAAGTGGTTGACCGCGTACCACTTTCCCGGTCCTGGTGTTGGTACGTCTCCACTCTTGTACCAAAGGATTGCTAGCTGCCGTCTGTTCTCAAAATCTCCAGATGGTTGAAATTCGGTGTTCAAAGTTTTGTAGGCGATATCGTTTTTCCCGTTTGCGTATGGGTATATCACACTTATTTTCATGTTAACCGCATCTGCCAAAGCTATAATTGTCCACGTATTGGAGAATTTTCCGATGACGGCAGAGTCCAGACAAGACTGTGCGTAACTGCTAGAAAGCAATTGTATTTTAGGTCTCTGTGGATGCAACATGTATTGTTCCCAGCTTGTAATAAGTTTTATACACGTGTGGTACCTTAATTTCACTGACATGGTTTCGTTACCACAAAGCAAGATAGAGACGGCATTGAAGAGGCAGTCTCCATCACCGCTTGTCGTCAGGGGGTTTCCAGTTATGTTGTCGACGTAATTGTCCATCACCTCAGCCGCGACTGGATCAACGTCTGGCAAATATGACGTTGGCTCTTCTGGAATTTGTAATTTCACTTTGAACATTAGTTCTCGCTGAACAGCCTCCTTTAGTTTTTCTATGTTCTTGGATGCAGCCACCTAGAGAGAAAAGAAAACCGCATTAAAATAGTCGATAAATACTGGAATTAATGCAGATTTTGAGTTTGTTGAGGCATTGGTAATATGCATTTAGGTCATGAATAATCGCGCATAGACAGATAAAGCCGGCACAGACAATTTAAAATAACAACAGTGTCTTCGTTGTTTTCTTTAAATACCTATTTGCACCGAACATTGTAATGAATTATGTTAAATATTCCATAAAGCAGTTTGTCAAAACAATTGAATATCATCATTATTTGTAAAGTATTCTTTTATGTCATTTAAAACATCTGAAGAAAGTTCCTTGTGAATGTGTATTTTATATGTACATATGGTAAGTACTAGAAAAACTAAATGCGCTAAGGCGGCGCAGAGACGTTATATACTTACCATACTGGAAAACATTTACAGCTGATACAAAATTAAGACTTAGAAATGTTTGATTTGTCTATATGTTGATCGTTATAGTTATTTTCTTTGCTTATTTAAATATTTGCAAATGCGGAAATTACTTTTCTCTCCTTTTTTCGTATTAACCATGAAATGTCCTCGTGTAACATTCTAAACATATCTAATCATATGTTGAGAAAATGAATAGGACACGCAAAGATATCGAATTTATATATATAAAAACTGTTTACTGTTGATACAACATTTAAGGTATAGGGTAATGAAGTGCTACTGTAATCAGATTGACACGTGTTATCGCGTGTTACAATCACAAGTAGCCGAGTACATATGCGCTACCTCAGTTAGCATTACGGTGCTACAAAAACAGTTTAAATGATTTTCAAAAACAAATACGTAAAATTTTATTTAGATGCAAAGAAAAGAAAATTAAACTAAATCTATTATATCTTTTTATCTCTTTATCTGTAAAGCCGATAGGTATTAAATAGGTATTAAATTCAAAATTGTGGGACTTAAAAAGCAGGGTCCACGTACCTAGTCCCGGGTAGACAAATGTGTAGCAAATTCTTAACAAGCTATACTAAACAAAACGGTCCAGTACAATACTATCCAATAACCTTTTTTGAATTTTCTTTGCGTGTCCTTGCACGTGTTTACTTTTATGACCGACATTGCTCTAATTGATCATATCTTTCTTTCAATTTAGAATCAACTTACTGCATTATTATTAAATGAGATAAAATATGTAACAAATAATGATAAGCAGATTCCAATTTTTGTTTGACAAAAGACACTTTTTAAATATTAACATTAATTTAATACAACGGTGAGTGGAAATAGACATTGGAAAAAAAAATGAGCAATATAACATTATGTTAATAAAATAATATTAAAACAGTATTCTCACAGAAAGTGCTATACAATATACACATGCGAATGAATTTATGCCCCATCATTGTTTTAGAGAAATCTAAATATTAGACCAATTAAATTATTTAAATTCGTGCACAGGCTGCATTTTTTCTTAGCTAAAATGGTCATTGAATCGATTGAAAATCCATGATATTGCATGATGATTACACACATAATTAGGGGTCTATAACAAAAATGCTTTGATAAAAGAAAGTAGTCTTTGCATGTGCTAACCTAAGTAATTTAATTATTATAAATTTTAGAGTAAATGCTGATACTTACTTTCTGCAAACGATGCATGGCCATCGGGTGGTCAAACTCATTGCCATCCAATGTACGACACGAAACGCACACGTATTCCAGATCAATGTTTCCCCACATTTTCAATTCATCGTCCGAGATTTCTTGGCATTTGTTATGATACCAGTTCTTACACAATGAACGTTCAACACAGTCATTTGAACAGTTTGATTTGCATCCACCACATGGAAACCTGGCTCCGCGTTTTTTACTGAAAATTAGCCATGATTCGCTTAAAAATCACCAATACAGAGAAAGGAAAACAAGAAATGTGCAATACTTAAGCTTTGTTTCAAAATGAGAGACGAGGTGATTAAACTTTAAGATTTTATACCTTACAGTCGATTGCCTGTAATTAACAGTAATGTTTTGTTCAGACTGTCTAGCAGTTTATTAGTGGTAAAAAATACACAACTTGAAACCTGACTTGTTTCCAAAAAAAAACTTGCTGGCAATTGTCAGTACTAAGGTGGCGCTCACCACTTATTATGTACTTTTGAGAGAGTGATGTATGTAAGGTGAAGTTGTTTGCATTTAAAACATGCACAGTGGTGAGAATGTTGGCATACCTCTATGCTACTTTCATGTAATGTGGCTGACATTTCTTTGGATATTGTACTTTTGGAAATTGTAAATGATCTTAGCACACTGCTAACTAAAATGACTGCTCCTTTGTGCTCCAAAACTCAACCTGAATTTGTCTAAAGTACACTATCCTTGGCAGCTATTAAAATAGGGAAAATGAATTTTGCCAGACTAGACAATACCAGCTTCTGAAAGTGCAATGAATGAATTACCAAATATATAAAATGTAAAAAAAGTTATCGGCTCTTTTTTTTACAATTTACCTCTGAAGTTCGGGATGTGAAAATGAGCAAGTGGAGCTAGCACTTTTTTGAAAGGTGCACATCTGGAGTAAGGCCAAGCTGTATACTCTATAACCCATATTACACCCATCAATCATACACCAAAATAAAGGGATTTAAAGGTTCTTTGAACAATACCTAAGATATACAAAGTCTTTTTTAAATAGCCAGTATAACTAGTGAGGAAACCAGGGGAAATTCTTTTTCTTTAAAATTCTAACCCTATGCTAAATACGAAACTGTAGAGCGCCACCTTAAAACAAATATAAAAATTTATGCAATTATTTTTCTTACTTTCATATTATTATGTATGATGTTCTGAATAAAATGGTACATTAACATTGATTTTATTCATGAAAATAAGCTAATTATGCTTATTTTGCTCTAGCTTACATAATTTGCCATGAGGCATGTTTGTGTGAGTAGTGACCTTAATTATGGGGAAATTAGAAGTCTTAGAATATAGGAATAAAGTCAACTTAAATTGAAAACTGTTGCATTAAGGAAAAGAAATATATAGTGAAAATGTTTCTTTTCATTTATTTGCAATGATATTAAAAAATAAATGATGACAAAGCAAATTTGCTTTCTTCCATATTAAACAAAAAGTTAATATTTTACCCGTTGACCTTTGACCTTTATGAACCTCACCTATTCCATCCCTTTTCAAACTGTAAAATTTATTGTTGACATCTCGGGAATAAATATGGCTAGTTTCATGTTCCTGTCTTTCAGCATAACACTGGTTGCTATGTTGACAAAATGCAATGCGCATTTTTAAAATAGCTCACTTTTTATCATAAGGTGGGGGGGGCTGTACCTGTTTGAGACTCTGACTCTAATAAATGCTGTTCTGAGGGGGGAAATACAGGACAATTATTCAAAAGGACTGTTTTGATGCTTGCGACTTAAATATTTCAGCCATCCAATCAAAATTAAATCATACAATAATAATACCTATATGCTCTTTAAGGTGGCGCTCACCAGTTATTATGTACTTTTGAGAGAGTGATGTATGTAAGGTGAAGTTGTTTGCATTTAAAACATGCACAGTGGTGAGAATGTTGGCATACCTCTATGCTACTTTCATGTAATGTGGCTGACATTTCTTTGGATATTGTACTTTTGGAAATTGTAAATGATCTTAGCACACTGCTAACTAAAATGACTGCTCCCTTGTGCTCCAAAACTCAACCTGAATTTGTCTAAAGTACACTATCCATGGCAGCTATTAAAATATGGAAAATGAATTTTGCCAGACTAGACAATACCAGCTTCTGAAAGTGCAATGAATGAATTACCAAATATATAAAATGTAAAAAAAGTTATCGGCTCTTTTTTTAACAATTTACCTCTGAAGTTCAGGAAGTGAAAATGACCAAGTGGAGCTAGCACTTTTTTGAAAGGTGCACATCTGGAGTAAGGCCAAGCTGTATACTCTATAACCCATATTACACCCATCAATCATACACCAAAATAAAGGGAATTAAAGGTTCTTTGAACAATACCTAAGATATACAAAGTCTTTTTTAAATAGCCAGTATAACTAGTGAGGAAACCAGGGGAAATTCTTTTTCTTTAAAATTCTAACCCTATGCTAAATACGAAACTGTAGAGCGCCACCTTAAGGTGGCGCTCACCAGTTATTATGTACTTTTGAGAGAGTGATGTATGTAAGGTGAAGTTGTTTGCATTTAAAACATGCACGGTGGTGAGAATGTTGGCATACCTCTATGCTACTTTCATGTAATGTGGCTGACATTTCTTTGGATACTGTACTTTTGGAAATTGTAATTGATCTTAGCACACTGCTAACTAAAATGACTGCTCCCTTGTGCTCCAAAACTCAACCTGAATTTGTCTAAAGTACACTATCCATGGCAGCTATTAAAATATGGAAAATGAATTTTGCCAGACTAGACAATACCAGCTTCTGAAAGTGCAATGAATGAATTACCAAATATATAAAATGTAAAAAAGTTATCGGCTCTTTTTTTTACAATTTACCTCTGAAGTTCAGGAAGTGAAAATGACCAAGTGGAGCTAGCACTTTTTGAAAGGTGCACATCTGGAGTAAGGCCAAGCTGTATACTCTATAACCCATATTACACCCATCAATCATACACCAAAATAAAGGGATTTAAAGGTTCTTTGAACAATACCTAAGATATACAAAGTCTTTTTTAAATAGCCAGTATAACTAGTGAGGAAACCAGGGGAAATTCTTTTTCTTTAAAATTCTAACCCTATACTAAATACAAAACTGTA
>JAECUM010040842.1:0-26317 GCA_016617855.1 Megalonaias nervosa
ATATTATATATAAATGGAGTAGAATGAGTTTGTGAAACATCCCATCATTCTTAATTACAAGACATCTCGTAGTGGTATTATCAGAAACTGTCAACGAAAAAAACCAGTTGGTTTTGTTATTAATACTGGGTACATCATGTTTGGTGCTGGAAAAGAAAAATATCACTCACATAGACTCATCTACGAGTGTTTTAATGGTCCGATCGAAGAAGGATTTGTGATCGATCACATAAATTCAGACCCGAAAGATAATTCTTTAGAAAATTTACGTATCGTTACACAAAGTCAGAATTGTAAATCAGGAAGAACCGGTCATGGTAATAATTCTCCAAGATCAGTTATATCCACAAATGCAGACACAGATGAAGAAATTATATGAATGCTTCTGGTAAATATTTTGATATTGTTATGCCTTCAGTACAACGTGTTGCAGAAGAAATAATTAAATCAGCATTTTCAAAAAAATTTAATCAGAAGATCAAATTTAGATACGCCGATAATTAATCAAAAGCATACAATTAATAATGGATACGAATTCAATTATTTACGACAGATATAAAATCAGTATTGCTGATAAATTACCTCCGTGGACGAAAGTCAAAATTACTGAAAGAGATGATATTACTTATGTAGAATTCAATGATGGAATTTACGCAGGAAAAGGATTCTCACATCGATTATGTTCCGTCATCCCTGTTTCACGTGATGTACGTGCGCGCCGATGATTGCAAGAAAAATTCAGAGCGAGAATACACAAGAAAGAATAATCCGTGGATTATAAATTTATTCAGAAAAAATCATGGATTCGCTGATATTTTTTTTTTATTCAGTCTTGCAAATACCCCATAAAAATTAATGAATTTTGCTAGATTTCTTCAACTTTAGTCGTGCAAATACCCCATCAAAATTAATTAATTTACTCAGATTTGCTGTATTTTCTCAATTTTACAAAATATTTCTTAGAATTATTTTACTTATAATATATTTCTGAAATTATTTTATTTTTATGAAAAACTGAAAATCAATGAAATTTGTTGAGATTTTTTCATTTAGTCGTACAAATAATTACCTCATTAAATTATCAAGTGATTTCAGAAAAAAAAAATTATTTAAACAAATGACTTTTATATAATGAATCACGAAAATTTTAATGATATTATTGCTGCTATTAAGCAATTACAACACAACGGTATAAAAGTATCTAATGAACTTGATCCTGAAAAAATTATGAATGATTTTGAATCATTACAATTTCGAAAGTCAGAAGGTAGATATATGCTACCCTCCGATTATAGATTCATAAAGTTGATCCGGAAGGCGATGTTACAATCGCTGGCAGCAATCACGGATACGCAAGTGAAATTATTTGTTCCTCTTTCACGTTCAATCGAAAAGGTTAGGTCAGAATTATCTCACGAATTCGAAACGAAAAGAATTGTACACGCTCGTATAAAACAGCTGAGAGATATTATGTCGATGACAGAAGAGTTACTGGCTAAAGACAAGGACGAGTGTGACCTTGGTCATAGTGACGTTGACAACGAAACTAATAGTGTTGTGTCAGGATAATTCATTTCTGATCCTGATAAAATCACGGGGTCAAAGAAAAATATTTTATCCTTGACACTTTTCTTTTGCTTGGTGTTTTCCGTAACTTTGTTACGGCGATGACGCTCTATGAGCGTGAGATCTACGATCTTACATACAGATTTATATTTAACGTCTCTGACCTGAGATCGAGCAAGTGGCCAGCCTGGTCAGTAAGTTTGAAATGTATCCGCGATAAGAATGGATTATGACATTTTAGATAAACAACGTTGATTGGTTCTGATACAATCAAATCGCCTGGTGAGATTTGAGTGGTAAATGAATACAGAATGTATCCTTGCTGGGCTTGGTTGGATTTTTCAGTGTCAACTTGATAGCTGCCGTCGACGGCATCACATACTAGATTGACAGCGATTGTTGATGTAATATTGACGGTACCCGGTGATACATGACGACCACCCGAGTACGGATCGTTGTTGTATCGGAGGATATTCGGTGGTGGTGCTATTTCTTCCATGATTCGAGGATTCTAGGAAAGTAATTATTGATAACATCGGTGAGTCTCCGCTTTAATCTATCTGAATCTAGTTTTGGTATTGTAAATATTGAGATTTTTTCTTTGGTTGTTCCATAATAATCAAGAAAAGCTTTCATGAAATGTGGAGAAAATTTATCTTGTTCAAGCATTCTTAAGATAAAAGCTCGATTAATGATGTACATATCTGATCTGAGTTTATTCAGATGTATTGTTTCAATGATATTTTTTTTTGTATCTTCGTCATTGAATTTTTATCAATGTGTTCAAATTCGATTAAAGCAACCCATCCATCAATCGGTTCTTCAAAGGGAACTTCAAGGTGTTCCTGGGATTCAGGATCACGTATAGGCAGTCTTGTTACTGGATCACGTTTGACCCCGGCTATAGCATAACTATAACGAGGAATCAATGTTCCATCAATATCAGTATCAGTATCAGTATAATCTTTTCTGTCAAGCCAATCAAGTCTAAAATTGACACCAGGAATTCCATTGAGATAAACGTCCGTTTTTTTTATGCATTTTTTTTTTTTCTGTTGTAAAAAATTCATCTTGTCGTGGCTCTGGTGGACCTTCATAAACCGGTGGAATATCTGGCTATCCTAGCACTGACCTGATCGAAGACTGATAAGTTTCAACGGCATTATCCGAAGAATTTATTTCAATGGCTGATGACAGCGTTGGCTCATGACAAGTAATAGCTATCTTTGATTCTTTTCCTGTGATGGATTTAATCCTGCGCTGGAACTCTTCGTTGATCTGTTCTATTTCATAACTGCCCGTTGGAATACTGACTACTTGCCAATCAGAAGTTCCATCGGGTTTATTTTTATTTGCAAATACTAATGAATTATTCGGTTGTAGTCCACCAAACGATTTTGACCTAATATTTGGCCAACTATAATAAACCCGTAACTGCGCTAATGCTATCTCGGAAGCTGGAATAGCGGTCGGAAAATTAATACTGAATTCAGGATTAGTTGAACTCGCTGATATCATTGTGGTTTTTACCGGAGCAGTATTAGTGACGATCTGTTGTAATAATTCCTGCGATCGCTGATCGAACGTTGTCATTATTATTTTATTGTTGCTCTAAATTATTTATTTCCGTGATTGAATCACTCATGGTAAATGCTTCATTGTAGATCTTTATTATAGCGCTGAATTCTTCATCGGATATTATTCCATCATTGAGCGACGAAGAAATCATCGAAGATAATTTGGAATATGCTACAGTTGCTGTGTGTAATTTCATCGTGTACTCGTTCAATTTTTCATTTGTACACGCATTTATCTTTCTCGCGATAATATTAAATATTCCAGCGATCGTGGTTGACGATGAAACAATGATTGTTACAACGACCGGCGCTGTCATCGTCAGCGTTGATAATACTGCGCCAGTTCCAGCAATAATCGCGGAAACCGAATAAACGATGATATCAACGACACCCGCAAGTCTACGATATTTCTTTATTTTTGCTGTATAATCATCAATGATGGTTTTTAATTTATTCTGCCATGTCGTTACTTGATCGTATCTTTATCGGTGAACGTCTATCATTATACTGTATTAAGCCGTTGTCTAAGACAACGGAGGTGTTTCAGCGACAAATTCTATGCACCACCAGTAAGGTGCCGAGGCTAATTTTTTATCATCTGATACCAGCATAAATGTTTCTTCAGTATCTTTATTCAACACTAAAGATACAGTCACAGAAAAAATTATCGGTTGAATGACACCATAGATACGTGGTAAATATACTAAATTTTGCAGAGCTGAACACGGACAGCCTGTACACGCCAGTGACCTCCGCGATATGTTTGATAGTGTTATCGCTTGGTGTCCACGTTGATGATCCTGATGATACCGTGTACACGATATTGTTAATTTGTTTGTGTGGAATTTTAACGAAATTAGTTTTATTGATGATATTAGGAATTCCACTGACAATATTGGTGATTCTCGTATTTATATCTTTGAGATTTATGTCAACGGTTGGTGGAGTTCCAAAAAATTCATTATTGGTTCTGTTTACGTTTCTGCGAAAATTCATAAACAGTTGTACATGATTAAAAAATTCAGTTCTAAATGCGGTCATTCCATCATTGATCGTCGACAACGAAGTTGTCACTGGAATTTCCTTATCGTCTACATATTTCTTCGTTGCAGATATCCGTCGGTTCTTCTACATTAATAATGTTATTGTCATTCATGTTAATGACGCCGTTCATTATATCACCAGCTTTTAACACTCGTTCACTTATGCTATCTCGGATCGATGACGGACTAACAACACTAGGAACAAGTTTGCCATCTTTGTCGTATACAGCAACAAGACCTTCTCGCGATAATCGATTACGAATAATAATATCGTTGATTGAAATTTTACTCGTCTTCAATCTTCCTTCACAGTTTTGAAATACAACAAGTTCGTTTGGATCAACATTGGCAAGATTGAGCATGTCAGATAATTCGTCGTTGATCTGTTTTGTTACTCGCTTGAGTAAGTCTTCGGATGGTGCTTGTTGGGTTTTAGTTTTAGTTGATCTTCCGTAAATATCTACCATTATATGATTAGCGATTATTTAAAACAGAAATCATATATTCGTGTACAGTCTTATGAGGTGGTTTCATTGATCTTGATACAGCATCAAGTACTGCTAGTGCTTCACGGCCACATATCGGCGGGTCGGTTACTTTTTGTGTTGGTAGCGTTGAATACCAGATTGGAATACTCTGAAGTCTGTCGATATATTTTAAAAATTATTTTGGTGGTGCCAACCCATACGAATCGAAATAAATAATACCCTGTGGATCAATTGCATATGCAACCCAGTGAGTGCCATGGCCAGAGCTTTTATCGAGATTAATAATACCAGTTTCAATCAGATTTGGATTTTTCGGTAATTGATCACGCATAAAAACACTTCTGAAATTTTTTATGTTTAGTTGCTTAGCAGCATCGAGTAAGTCAAAGTTAGACATCGTGAAAATCAGCGAGTCCCTGGAAGTCTTAATTCCTTACCGTATCCAGACCCTGGAAGTCTCAGACCTAGACCTGTTCGGGATCGTCTTCTTTTTTTTTTAATCCTTTCCCTGTTGCTTTTTGTAATGCCATTCCAGCAGCTTTTCCAAATGCACCTAACGCAGCAGCTTTTGCAACAGCTGGGGCGGCAGCGGCTATCAACGCTGGGATAGCTGCAAGAAGTGAAAATATCCCACCAGTCTTAACGATGTCGCTGATGGCACCCGCAGAAAGATTTACTCGTATACCTTTCTTTGATTGCTTAGCTTCATTGAAATGCTTGAACTGGCGTTCTGTCAGAGATAATTTATTTTGACCACCTGCGATTTGTTCTTGTTTTAATGATATATTTGTTCCACATCGATTCGCTGATGCTGACTGAAGTCTTTTAATCTGACTAGGAGTCAGACTGACACTAGTATGATGATATGACATTAACGATATATTTCTGACTTCTAAATTAACGCTTGCATATTTTCTACTGGAGCATCAAAGACTCTCATGCGACCACCAACACCTTGAAGTAGCATTGTTTTATCGCTGAGTATAATGGCGATTGCTCTGTAATTAGGAATAGCTCGAGCATCTCTGTTAACACGAGCTCGAAAATGTATGTCAACGACGGACTGTCTAAACAAATCCAAATGTTCCAGCGAAAAGTAATAAATCGGGTGCAGCGTTGTAAAATCTAGCTGTGATATTTGTAAACCAGTATCAATATTTTGATCACGTCCCATAAACGACATCAATCGATGATATGCACGCGCCACATGATTTAGCTCGAAATTCAACAAAATATGCTCCGATGGTTCCTGATGTCTATTTATTCTCAATGAAACCTCGGAAACACCGAGTTTGTCAAATATCATAATACTACGCGTTTGATCATTTACTCGTGCAGCATTTTAAAGTGCAACGAATATATGTCGCGGCGCAAAGATACCCTGTTGTGATGCTATCTGCCACGTAAAGAAACCATTGATTGCACTTTGAACAGCATATGTGGTTGTTGTTAACCATGATAGCGTTGACTTGCCGCCGCTGCCCATGAAAGTGATTAAGCGATCTTCTTCAGATATCGCTGGAGTCATTACTGGCATCCACAATTAAAGCTTTGTCAGTATTACTTTACTAGCATCACCGGCGGGTCGCCATATTGCATCATCGTCGGTTGCTTTTCGTACGAGTACATTTGTGTGTTTGGTTCCGAAAATAACTTTTCCAACGTGTCTGCAGAATCCAAAAATATGTGATAGTGGAATCGCGCAAGAAAATCTTCTGCTTCCACCCTGCAACATTGCTCGACGCATCATGAATCCTAAGTTGTAATCTAGATTGACATTAATAATCATACTTTGCACATCCACGTTGGCATTTCTAGCAAAGTTCATTGGTCGTCCTACTTCACACTGGGCGTATTCAGGATGATCAGAAGTATCCTTGGTATACATCACTGATGGACCTTCTGATCTTGAGTAATCTTCGCTGTATCTCGCTAGACCAATTATCGTCGTGGCAACGTCAACATCTTTTTAAATCGATTCAATATTTCTTCCGTCGATCATGTACGTGGCGCTGTCGAACAACGCCATCATGCCATTATTAACAAAACCAACACCGATATCAGCTCCGCATTCAGTATTATCTGTTTTAAAAATTTCACCTTCTACTTCAATAAATGCTTCAGTGGGTAAGAAATATCAACTTGCATCTTGAACTTGTAATTCGATTCGTGCACGCTGATTTGGCTGTCGTGCGTCGTAAGAATAATATTGATAATCACGCACAGACTCATCCTTGAGAACTGGCGCATCCATGTCAAATGCGGGATCAGGTACACGTTTAAACATGTTATGTTATTGGTCATCGTCTAATACGAAGACCACATCCTGCCATCAGACTTGCTGCTAAGTTTTGTCCCTCTCCTCTGCTAACTCTGCTAGTTTTTGATTTGCGGCTTGATTTATTATTTTTCTAACACTTGCAGGTATCACTTCGGTGCTGGGTAAATTTACTGGTGAAGGTCGGACTATTTGTGGTCTACGTACTAATCGTAATAATCTATCCTTGATTGCAGAAAATGCTTATCTAGTAACGTCACCAACAGCTCTGATACCTTTATCACGATTAACGTCAATAGCTTTCATTCCTAGTTGCTTTGCGATCAGTATTGTTTTTGGGGCGATTCTTCTAAATAAACCCTGAACAACATCACCGAGTGTATCTCCGTAGAAATTTTTTGTATACAGGTAATCTTGAATTTACCACCCTGACCATAGTTGGTCCACGTTAAGCAACATGTATGATCATCTATTATAATAATTATATCTAACTGTTTAATCACTGTGATAATCATCGGTGATTTCATTAATGAGTGACCGATATACGCCAACGTCCATAATACCACCTGTAAATAATCGTTGACAAATTGATGAGATTTCGTTGATAATTTCAGGAGAATTATTACCAGCTCGTTTTCCACCGATTAAAATTTCTAATCTCTCTACGTCGGCAATTATATTACCGGGACAAGTAACAAGACCACTTCCTCGAGTATTAATACCACTTCCAGTTGCACCTTTATGAATATCACTTTTATACGGACTTAGTAAATAATCAATAATATCTGGGGATTCTTCTGCTGAGGAATAAAATGCTTCATCGCTGGATGATGTTTTCGTGGTTGTTGTTCTGATTCTTTTTGTCGTCGTTGTACTCGCCGTTTTGGCGGTGGCGATGATGATTGTTGTTGTTGTGATTGTGCTTTTTGCTGCAGCTGTTTTCGTTGTTATCGTATTTGTTGTTGTTGTTCTGGTGGTAATTGTATAAACGAAATATAATTATCTATCGCATGAATATATGCTATATATCTTGGATCGCTGTTTCGAAATCTATCAGTGTTTTAATACCTACGATATATCAATATGTACCAAGTTTCGCGACTTACAGTATCATTGGCGTATTCAGGTTTTAAAAATTGTTTTCGATTATCATAACGTTTCACAGCACTCGCAGCTAATTGGTTTATAGTTTTGGCCTGTCTGATATTATTAATAACATCTTCGGTAAATTTATCAAACAGATTAACTCTGGCTCGTGCTTCTGATTCATGTTGAGTATCATCTTCCGCTTGATCTGTTTCTTGAGTTGACTGAACCGCAGCTATTTTCTCCTGAAATTCTCGTAGAATTTGTTTTATCTTTTTAGTTCGCTCCGCTATTTTTTCAGTTGATTCAGCGGTCTTTTTCAACACGGGAAGAATACTTTCAGTTGTTTTCGTGATAGATTTAAATAATTGCTCTGCGGATTCTGTAAATTCTTCTTGTGTTTGTTGACGCTCTTGTAATTTTTTGTTTAACACCATTATGAAGCGGAAGATATTTCTGTATCGCTTCTAGTCGCTCTCGAGCTAATCTTGCTGAATGAGCTTCACCGATCATTATTGAGTTGCTTCACTATCACATTCCTCCATTTGAGGGATAGTGAAGACTTGTTCCCTCTGTCTTCTACGCCAGACCCGTGGATGCTGTGGTTGTCGTGGTTGCTCTCGTTGCGGCTCCCACTCTTGTCCCTGTCTTCCCAACTCCTCCTATAAGTTTTCTGACGGGGGGGGGCGAGGGGGGCAGCGGCTCTTGGTACTACTGGTAGTTGTTGTGGATGTGGCTGACGTGGTGGTGGTGGTGTTGGCGTCCTCACCTCAGACTTTACCTCACAAAGAGGTATAATCATGAGGTGTTGTGTCTTTTCTTTTCCTTCTCCTCTTCTTTCTCTTTTTCCTCTTCTTCATCAAGTCTGGCACTTTCTGCAATGGCCTCCATGGCCAGCTCATCCAGGAGTCGCCCGGCATACTTCAGGTGCATCCGAAGCTCCAACAATTTGCTGATTCTGATCATTTTTTTAATGTTGACTAGTCAACGATGGATAGCCAGACTGATGAAAGCTACGCTTTATATGCCTGAATCACGGACGCGAAGGAAAACATCCCCTTACACAAAAACTAAGAATACCCATTCCACCATCAATAACATCGAACGTGAGGACCTAAAAGAAACACTCATGTTCACTTTTTTCCCACAAACACACTTTATTACCAATCATATATATATAAAACACATAGACTATCTTACAAGCCAGTGAAACGAAGTGTTTATAGGCACACAACTATATTTTGACCTCCCAACACGCAAAGACAGACAAATATTTTGGCAAATGAGTAGTATGTCTTTTCTAGAATTTTAGGGGGTGGCCCTGAAAAGGGCTGTTTTGTTGGGGGTTATGGTAATCTCTTATCGTCTAAGACTGGGTCCCCGTCTGACTCCAAGATTTCCCAACGGACAGGGTCTGCATCTTCGGAAGCAGAAGAAGAACTCTTTCATGCCCACACGACAGTCCGCAAAACCTCTGTCTGGCTACTGCTGTTGCTGCTGCTGTTGCTATTCTCTCTGCTGTTTCTGACGTCTGTACTTCTGGGTCCATTCTTCTTGTTCTTCTTGATTTCGTTTTTGAAACCTCTTCTATCAGGTCTTGGGCCACTTTTAACATCTTGAAATTTTCAATCTCATCAGGGTTGGGTGTCAGGGCTTGCCTGACACGATGTACATTCACCTGGGCTTAATTCAGCTTAGCTAGTCTTGAACAAATCTTCATAGGTTGACGAGTCAACAATGGATGTCAGACTGGAGACCGCCACGCTTTATATGGCTCAAGCGCGGACGCAATAGAAAAAATCCCTACGATTTTGTTTTTGGTAGGAACGCTCATCTCATGGTGAGGGTTAAAACTCAAAGAGCATGGATAGTGATAAAAAATTCTTAAAACAAACCACCAACACTTTTTTCAAACGACACAATTTAATTAGACTTCCACTGATGGAGGTCATTTGGCCACTGATGTACATTACGTTTATAAGCGAAAGACAAGATAATATCCATAACGGTAACAAAACCATGTATCCACTTTTTCATCATTTCAAGAAGAGTCACAATCAAAATAAGTCATTAAATGTTCCAAGGGATATTCAAGACTGCGTTGATGAAGAAAATGCACACAATATTGTCCACACACCATCTAATCCGTGCCTTGTAATTTTACGTTATTGAATCGTTTCGTCTAGGCATTTCTTCTCATAAAGTCGATGATATCGTCTTCCAAAGGCGGTAATCCATACGAATCAAAATACTCCACACAGTGGGTTCCTGGGAGATGACTGTCGTCCGTGTTGATGACATCAGCTTGATGGTCTTCAGGTTTAAAATGAGGAAGTTCATCTTTAGCGCACGCGACAGGATTCCAAGAAGCGGTGTACGAACTGTGTTTCAAAAGGTAATAAAGTTCCCAGGTATCCATTTTGTTTTGTTTTTCTTGTTTCACATGTAATGATAAGTCTTCAATTCAATCCTGACTTTTTGCTTGAAAATCTCTGTCAAGTAATCGTCTCTTGGCTTCGTCTCCGTACTCTGTGCCAGGAGAGATTCGATGCGATCGATCTCTAGAGCAGTCAGTGGGAGGGGAGGAATGATCACGCAAGTCTTTATACCACTGATGAAACACTGCATCTTCCGAGATGAGATCCGAAGCGTCCTCCAGATACTCATCCAATTTTTTTCTTGACACATCATCAGACATTGATCGTGTTGAATTGGACTGGGTGGATCGTTTTGACATCCATAGCAATCGTTCTTGGTCAACCCTGTTATGGTTTCCGCCAGGTGTTTGGCAAAACAGGAGACTAAATGTTGTTCTTGTTTTGGCCATCTGGACATCACCATGTTCTCTTTGTCTTTTTCTGTGGGTTCCAAGATATCCTCCAATTCCATTTCCAAAGAGTATCCACCATTCAAAGAGGGATACGTCTTCCATAGCTTCTAATAGTCTCGAGTGAGTTCCCTCAAACTGTTGATTTCTAGTTTGTTGTCGACTTCTGCATACAAGACGACGTTCACCGTCTCGGTTAGAGCTTCTGCAAACCGAAGTTCCACACGCAGTTTACCGGATTTTATAGGGTGGAAATGTCCCTCGTCGCTGCCTTTGTCTGGAGTGATATTAAAGGCCCAGAAAACGTACCGTCCTGCATAATTGCCGTACGAAATGCCTTGGCAGCAGTTGATCTCTAACTGTCCCGTGGCTTCGTACAGGGATAAGTATGATCTCAAGTAATTCTTCTGGGTAAAGTTAGGTTTGAAGGGTCTGGTACACAAGGTCTTACCTTCACGACTGACTTCGATCTTGGACACTCTGTAGTATTTAAACTCCAAAGGATTGGCAGTGACGGCTCCGTTGAGGGCTTAGTTGCTGGCGATACGAACGATTAAATGTTTGGGTAACTGTCCTTGGAACAGATGATCTTCGATCTTGGATCGGAGTCCAGCGGCAATGGTGAAAGTTTTCACTTCCACTCGTGTATTCGGATACTTGGTGGTCGTTCTGCTCAAAGTGCGGCTGATGTCGTTTCCCACTCTAGGTAACACTTCCATGCGTCGCACGTAGAGTCTGGCTTCTAGGATGATGGTTTTGTACTCGTTGCCATTGGGCATCAAATGGAAAACCGTACTGCTACGATTCAGTCTCAAGCTGATATCCGCTCCGTTGAACAAATGCTCTTCTTGCAACCACATGTCCAAATGCAAACGATCCATCGGTTGTAAACTACGTCCTTGCAGTATTTTCTTTCGACGATCGTTAAAGCCCACATTGTGAGGATCGTCAGCTGCTGTTAGGACTGTGTTGCTAAAGTTGCCCTCGCCTTCAGTGTCAGTTTTCCGTACGTCAATAGATTGTCCAGGTACGCTGGGTAAGGGTATGTATCCATGCTGCTGCTGACTAGTTTGTTATTCAAGTACAAATCCACTTCGCTGAACAAGGAATGGAATGCATGAAATTGTTAACGGGAGCTACTCTAGCATCGGCTCCTGAAGCGGTGTCGTCCGTTTTGCTCACTTTGACTTTCAGGTACAAGTAACTGCTATTCAGATCGATGTAATCTTCGGAATGTCCTTTGATTTCAAATTCGATGGGGGGGATGAGGTTGTCGAAGAGGAGATGGGATGAAATTCTACCCATTGGGATTCTTGCATCGTCACTATGAGCAAGGCTCTGGGTGCATCATTTATTCTGTCTGTTATTTAATGATCAAAAACGTATAATTCTTTTGCGGTTCTTCTTTTCTTGGTCTTTCTAGCTCTGGGTGTGTGAATTCTTCTGGGCGGGTGACGTCATCGTCTCTTTCTGCTTTGTCCTTGCTGTGGCGTCAGTGAAACACGAATGCCTGACTGGGCAGCGTGTAGGGAATTTATCGGAGATTCTCGTCGGCCCAAAATGTCTTTGCCAGTTTGAAGCGAGACATTTTTGCCTGCTCTCAAATCTTCTTTGGGATTTTATTTGCCGATGGTTACATTTTGGAGAAATTCTTTGCCTTGCGTCAGTGCGGCATCGTTGAAGGCGTGCATTCCTCGTGTCACCATCGGTTTCAAACCGGGGGCCACCGAACGAAACACCGATTTCAGCATATCTCCTAAGCAATGCCCTCGCTGTTGAGCGACTCCTCGGTACACTGGATACATGACTAAAAAGTCGTTAGAGAATCGTTTTCGAAAATGGAGTTTCAGCGTAACTTTCCCTTTGGAGAATGGAATATTTTGTCCCAGATATCTTTTTATCACAATGTTCACACTGTCGAAATACGACTTACTGACGGGTAAATAGTGAGGATGTACAAATTCGCGGTGAACGTGATAGGTGTTTCCACCTTCCTCTTCATTGGTTGTGGCAGAATACACTTTGAAAGGAATGACTCACAGTAACGGTGCGGATGTGTGTCCCAAAACGTTGTACTCCACCACATCAGAGCACACAAAGATCAAATTTAGTCCTTGGTTCAGTTCTACAGGGAATCGATAAAAACTTCGCAAATTCAAGTTCATGGTGATGGGCGGATTTTTGTTACCCTTTACCATCTTGAGGTCTCCGTCCAAAATGTCAAACAATTCAGTACAAAATGTAATGGCCAACGTTTTGGCATCCGAAATTTTCATCAGCAGGCGACAAGCCACTTTATGGTACTCAATCGTGACACTTCGTTTCGTTTTGTCCAAGGCTTTGCCAAACACCGCATTGAATCTGGAAGCAATCGTGTCCACCAGATGTTGACCGGTAAAATAATAGCCTGCAGGAATTTTCAAGAGATAGATGTATCGTTGAGTATCGGGGGACACTTGTCGTTTCATACAGGCATCTACAGTTTCGTTTTCATTCAATTATTGTTGCACTTGGTCGTTCTGAACTTCGACTTCAAAAGTGTTTTGATTTTCAGTGATGTTTTTGATTTGTGTAGGGTGAATCATTTCGACCAAAGCCAATTCCCAATGAGCTACGTGATCCAATTGGATGGCCTTAGGTAATTTGGCCCTGAAACAGAACAAAGTATTGTGGGGAAACACATCCATGGAACTGCCACTGCGTAAAGTTAAGTAAAATTGGTTACTCATAATTCCAGAGTTCTGCTGTCCAAGGGGTCACTGGAGGTCAGAGGAGTCAAAAAAATGATGATTGTTGTTTTGGTGGTGACTGTTGGGAGGGTGACTGACGTTGGGCGCAAGACTCCCGTTGTTACTGTTTGAGTATTTCAGGGAAAGATTTGGGAGAAGGTAACCGATGCAACTGCTCAGTAAAATGGTCCACAATTCTTTGTGTCCTTGTTGCAAACTCAAATTAGCAATGGCAGAATCGATGACACAACATACTAAAAGGATTGGGCATGAAAAGACCATTTGAGTTTTAGGCACACGTTCTGCACACCACACACACAAGGGTTGCTTTTGTAGGTCTTGCAGAGAAGAAGAACTGGGTGAACGGGTTGTCGCTGTGGTGGTTGAGACTATGTTAAAGGGCATGATGGTCACATCTTATAGTCGATGACTTGCGAAGCGTCGATCCAAGAATAAAAACTGGGAGGATATCCTTTACAACGTACTTTGACTTCTTTGACACTTGGTTTTCCAACTTTACGGGTTCTTCAATCGAGAATGCTTTCAATATCGTACACTTCGTCTTCTTTTTTGGTCACGCGTTGTAACTCGGGCAAGTAGAATGTTCCTTTTAACACCTCCCCGTTCATGTCTTCCAATTTATAGACGGCAGGATGACATCCACACACACGTCCAGTGACACGAAACAATTCGGTGGTCCAGTTGGGTAAGTAACCTTTATCGAAAGCGCGTTTGGTTTTGCCAATGCGCACCCAATCTCCCGCCGTCAACACTCCACCTTTCTTGGGTGACAGCCACAGTCGGGGATGTACCAAACTGGCGCTCAAAGACGGTCATTTCTTTGTCGGGAGTCACTTCTTGGGGGGCGCATCCGATGCTCCGATGGTAAGATTGGTTGTACGCTTTGACCAGGTGCAGTAAGACGTCGATGTACTTGAGGGTGTGTTGATGCGTTAAATATTTCCACATGCGTTCTTTCAAGGTGCGTTGAATACGTTCTACCATACTGGCTTTGGTTTCTGGATTCTCAGTGGTGAAAAAATGAATGTCTCGTTTCTTTAATTCTTTAAAGAAAGCTTGGTTGAGATATTCGGTGCCTTTGTCGGTTTGTCATCGAAGAGGGTGACGACCATTTTGTTTCAACACCAGTTTTAGGGCTAGCACTAACTCAGTGCTCAATTTGGAAGTAAATGGCACGACCCAGGCAAATTTAGAAAAAATGTCGATGACACAAAAACAAATATTTGTAGCCACGTCTGTAGGTGGCCAAATGAGAAACTAAATCGGCTTGCCATTGATGATCGATGACCTTCACTCGGGTGCGATTTCTTGAAAACTTTCGTCAAATTGGTTTGTGTAAGGTGTACGTAGCTTGTTCTTGTAACCATCGTTGCACTTGAGGTAAGCGGACACTTCTGATTCGGGGTTGGGCAGCACAATACAATTTCTGAACTCCTCCGTATTCCGCAGGATGGGATGGATCGTATTAAATGTTTGCTAACAAATTCTCCATTAGAACTACTTTTTTCAATATGTCACCCACTGTTCACGGATGCGACTCTTTTCTTCGTGTGGTATTTTCTTGGATTGTAATGCTCTGCGTATCCGACGATCAATAGGTATCGAGAAGGATGTCTGAACAGGGGTAATTAGTTCTTGTTTAACTTCTGTCTTCGCCTTCCTTTTCTCTTCTGAGGAAGAAATGGTTGCCATCATCGTTTTAATCCAACCAATTCTGGATGTTGTTGGTGTTAACTTGCATACTTTTTCTGGTGGAGTTTGAAACTCTTCTTCTCCTTTTTCTGTCTTGGTCACTGGGGTGGTGGCGGTGGTGGCGATGATGTTTTTGTCCTTCCATCAGATCCCAAATGTCACGTCTGAGATCTTTTCACCCCAGATACCCCTTTAATCTTCTTGATCCTTTTTATCTTTGAGCCTTTTGTGAAGCAGTAGATCCCACGAATAGTGTAATCAGTGATGCCAAGGTGGTTTTTAGTATGGGTGCTTACAACAGGTGCACAAATCCTCCGCACTGTACCAACATCTTTTTCTTTTGACGGATGGGTATTTTCCTTTCTATCATTTGGCGAAGAACGTGTCGATGATTAGCTAAAGATTCTTTCTGATGTTGAGACAAAGGTATCGTTCCTTTGAAGACATTCAAACAACATTTGCACACATTGACGTCTTTGCAGGCGATTTGAATGATTTCTTTTCGCATGGGTAGAGCGGCTTTGGACAGGATGGACAACACGTCCCAATGTTTGACTAAACGAGGGGGCAGTCCTTTCCTTTTCTTTCCTTTGGGGGTAGAAGAGGGATGGCTTTTGGGGTGGGGGTGACATCTTTGTTTGTTCAGGGGCACACATAACAAATACACTGACGTCGATGACTTGGCACACGCCTTTTTATCTTATATTTTGGAGTAGGTCGAAGGGTTTGTAACCAGTCTTTTTGACGAACTTTTTGCCTATCGCTTCCTCAAAAATATGATGATCTTTTTTTTCTATATCGAAAACAGTCCTCCACCTAGGTTGCTTCTCTTTGTCTTTGATCGACTATGTCTATTTTGGGGTAGAACTCGATGCTTGGCTATGCGTTTTCTCGGATGCGGGGTCAGAGATGGTCCTTTTCTTTTTCCTTTTCCTTTTTGGACAGGAGATAGATGATGGTGTTGGTTTGTACTTCTTTCAGGGGACATCTTTTGGGTTCAGGAGTAAAACATACACTGAAGTCCATTGCTTAACATACGTACTTTTATCTTATTTTTGGGGGGATATATTTTTGGATAACGTTTGATAGACCAGACCGTTTGAGCAAATGTTCTACCATTCCAGCGCCAACAAATCCTCCCCTTTGGTTGCTCCCCTTTTTCTTTGGACGATGGGGTCCTTTCTTAGGTAGGCGTCGATGCTTCGCTAAGCGTTTTTTCCGATGCGGGGTCAAACGACGAGACTGTCTTTATCTTTTTCCTTTTCATTTTTGGACATTAGAATGACGATGGTGGTAGTGTGCACTTCTTTTAGGTGACATCTTTGTTTCTTCCCGAGCACAAAACCACTGATACCCATCATTTGCTCCAGGTCTTTTTTATAGTGGAATACGTCCCTAAGTGATTGTCGGTCCATCGTATCATTTCCACGGCAGGCATCATTCTACGTTGAGGGGTTTGCAACGGATTAAATCGTGACAGTTCTTGCTTGGATAAATCCAGTAAACTCTGTAACATGCCCGATCTCTCTTGGACTTTGATTTTGGGGGAGGGTATTTTGTTAGCAGCTGCCGCAGCAGCAAAACAGGTGGAGGGTGTCACCGCTAGAGGAGAAGTTCCCGGAGACACGAGTTTCCATTTCTTCATCAAATTAGGAAAGAAGCGTGTCAAATTGGGTTTGGCTGGCATCACCAGCAACAGAGAAGTGGAAGAACCTGCGGATACTGGAGACGCAGTCACCGTCGCTGCAGGTCGTGGTTTGTGGATGTAATGTTGCGTCCTGGCGGTAGTGCCTCTCTTGCGGGTAGAAGCTGCTTTCTGTGTTTTTTTTTTCTGGGGACTTTTCTTTTTCTGTGGACTTTTCTTTTTATGGGACTGTAACCTGGTCTTGACACCACTGCTCTTTTTTATGGGCACGTTTAGGTCTGGGAGTGGCATTTTACTTGGGGATGTCTTTTGGGGCATTGGGATCTCATTTTAAGAAGGTGCGAATGATGACACTTCCTAGAGAACCGCTACCTCCAGGTTTCAAAATGATTTGCTTTTTCGGTTTGAGTGTCGATGCGGGGATCTGCTGGTTGTGTCAAAGCTACATTGTTTCTCTCAAAACAGCATTTGCTTTGATGTGGAATGTGAATAATGCCTTGCAGTAATTGACGTGCTGTCATCGTAAACTATCGTAAGACTTCTCTGAGACTGGCTTCTAAGACACGAGCACGTATTTGTGGATTTTTTTGCGACTGATGCCGTACAAGGCACGAATCAATTTAACGGGAAGATGAGACTGAAGGGACGTCTTGTTGACGATGTGTGAGACAGACCAAAAGTGTCCGAGGTTTTTATAGATTTTCATTTTAAGTCGACGTGGAAGTGTACATGACAGGCCCTCCATCGTGGCACCAGTGGTGAAACAGATGGGTAGGAAATTGCAAGTAATCGTGGGTAGTGGGTTTTAAGCCCACGAGTAAATAGGCGTGAGGGATTTGAGTGGCATCGTCGTACGCATGTGTCAGCCAAGGAGTTCCTAACTGTTTGGCAAACACATACACTTGCGGATTATCTCTAGGGCTTTTAAACAAGACCACGTGATAAGCATTGAGACTGATGATGCGATGGTCTTTGCTTTGTTGAAGCAAATTTTGGGTGATGTAAATGACACTGGCATTACCATGATGCCCTTTGCGCGTAAACCACAGTTTAATTTCTTCTTCGTCTTCTCCTAACATGTCGTCGAAGATGACCAGATGAGTTTGACTGGGGTCAGACATGATCCCGTCGTCTTCGCCAGGAATGCCTTCCACAAACACGATGGAATCTCCTTGACATTCTCGCAGGAGGCTGTACGCCGACTGCCGCTCTTTGTGACACCACACGATAGGCTGAGGTGGAAGATCGATCAAATGATGTTTATGTTCGATCAAACGTTTGACAAATTCGGTTTTGCCTGAACCGCTGAGTCCAGCAATTAACATGTTAAAGGGATGGTGAAGATATAAGGCCTCCCAACTGGCACGATCTAAGTTTTCTTCGATGACTTTGAAAGTGGTGGAAGAGGAAGTAGAGACAGCAAAGGTAGTTATAGTGAAGGGAATGTCACTTTTGAAACGAAGACAGACAAGACAATTGTTTTTCATATTTTTTCAGGACACGTTTATTTCAAAACATTTTTGAAATTGAACACAAAAGACAACAATATATAGAAGCCAAATGGTTAATTACATCGATGAAATACACATCATAACGATCGAAGTGGAATATAGACAAGTCACTGTACAACATGTTTGATAACGAAGGTGTGGTGTTCTAGGAATAGTTTGTAATGTTCTTAGAGGTTCTCACATGGCACAGTCAAACGGGGGTCCTCCGGAATGGCCGTTCGGGGATGTCCATGTCAATGATGGTCCTGTCCTGAATGTAGTCGTTTTCCTGGGTGTAGGGATCTCCTGGCACTGTAGCTAACACAGGTTTAAAAGTTACTTTTTTCACTGAACGTTTTAATTTATGATTACAAATCTTGGGCATAGTTTGCCGCTTCTTTTGTCCAAGCCTCGAAACCCAAACCTTTCCAGGCAAGTATATCTGGCCATTGAGGGTGTAAGTCACAAGCTACACACACATCGTCGTACACATCTTCAGTGACTAAAATTGGACGAATCTTTTTTTTCCTGTAGAGCTCGAGAAGTATCGGGATGAAAGCGCAAGGCTTTTAACAGAATGAGTCTCTGATGTACATTTAAAGGTACCACCCTCATGTTCTTGGTGGCACCGCACAGTACAGATCGTAAAGAGCCCACAAGGGATCGGCTGGTTAACGAAATCCCAGAAAGGAAGTAACTAAGACACACACTACACGACGACCCACATTCATTGGATACAGTTCTCGTACAATGTGTTGGTAATCCACCACAGTCTGAATAGTATCATTGACCTCTTTCCACGGTAATTGTTGTATCACTAATGATAAAAGTCGTGGCATGGTAGCAAGTTTTTATACCCTCTTTTTTGAAGGTTATAAATGTACTTTTTGAACAGAAGCGGCTTTATTTCAGTACCGTGCCAATATTGTTTAGTCATTAATTCACACACCACACATCGCACACGTTTCCTATTGAACCAAGATTTGTTCGTTTAAAAGATTTTGGTAATCCTCTAACTCCTTCGTTGGAATTCGGTGTACTATGGTCACCTTTTAAGTAGAATTAGTGGCATCCAAAACCTTACGAATCTCAAGTGATGCATCACTGTCTGGCCAATGGAACACTTTGAAATGAATGAGTCCTCTTATATCATTCGGATACCAGTGGTTCCAACATCGGTGACGTAATGGATGCAATTGTTCTTTGCGTTTGACTTGTATTTTGACAAACCCTCGGTAAATGCGTTCTCTCAACTCAACAGGCAAATCATAAATGTTCTCTTGTAAAGGATCCATCAAGAGATTACTAAAGTTGTCCCACTAAAGTTAGGTAGTGACTCTGCGGAGACGATCGAGCATGTTCCAGGTAAGCAGAATATTTCTGCTCCCACTCGTGAAGTTACACACCGCAACTGAAGCACTTGACTTTATTACCTTCGCCCAAGTAGATAAATTCGGCTCTGGTTAATTCTTCGGGGGTAGGTTATCCCAGATATGTAGGCCATTTTCCTAGGAAAATTTTTAATCGACTTTGAAAGTCGCAGTATTCAGACAAACGCACAGGGAACTAATATTCTCCTTTCACAGCTCATTTCGATGAGGGTACGGTGAAACCCGAAGTAGTTTGCTCAGGCATGGATGACATCCGCAGGGCGTTAGCCGCATGATTTCAAGTGCAGGATGGCATTGACCATGAAAACCAGTAAAGAGTCCACGATAATGAGTGGCATATCTTTCACATCCGTCAGGTTTGATACGCACATCATCGCAATCCATGGTAGGTATTGTAGTAGTAGTAGTCCTAGCAAAGTTCCTATGATGTGGTACTCAATCACTGAGGTCACAGCGTACGGCATCCACTTGAGAATCATCGAACTTGAATGGTGTCTGTTTGTTAGGATTCATCTTTCTCACTTGGCAATGGTAGTCGCAATGAACTATCTGTCTTGGACGTTTTCCCTTTCTATATGTTGACCAATATCGACGTGTCCGTACGTTAAAGTGAAGTGGTTGGGAAGCCGTACTCGCTTCTGGTACACTTTTTCCAAAGGCCGACTGACGATTTGGTGTGTGGCTAAATGTACAATCTTGTGAGATTGGTAGGTGGTCACTTTAAAATATTGATCCTCTTCAGACTGACAGGCTTCTTTCAATACCCCAAAGTTGACCACTTGACAGGTACAATAATTGAGAGTCAGTCCTTTCACTTTAGACTCCGTGCGTACTTCTCCTTCGTGGTTCCCGGTATTCGTAGCCGTAATTTTTGGGACCACCACTAGCAAAACTTAGACTCTTGTCGTCGGGGTGCTTGTCCATCCAGGCTCCTAAAGGGTCTCCTTCGATGTCAGAGTGTCGGTGACCCAGGCGATCGATGTAGTTGCAACTGTCCTTGTCAAAATTCAACACACGATCTCCTAACAGTTCTAAATCTTCGAACAATATTAAGCGAGCATGCGCTGTCAGGTAGGGCGCAATGATGACATTTCCAAATTCGTCAGTCTCTACCAACTCTACCAACTACCAGTTCTACTTTGTAACTATCCTCATGAAGAACGTCCACGTGTTTTATGTATTTGGCTATGTAGTGAATCATCTGGAAGTAGCGGAAAGATTTTGTCAAATACGCCGTCTCGGGTAAACACGGTCGTTGTGCCATTTTGCCCCACAAGCAATTTAACGTCACTTTGGCAAACGATCGCCTTCCTTCTTTTTTCTCCAAGTGATCTAAAGTGATGCCTTCCTGGTCCAAGTATTTCTCTTTGAATTTCTTTCGATCTTCGGGAGTGTGGCACCAGGAAGGATAGCCACTGGCTTCTTGTTTCAGTTCCAAAAAGGCATCCACGTAGTCTGCGAAAATGCCTTTCTGAGTCTCGTCACATTTATGGTACTGTTCTGTCTTGCGAAAGTTGTAAATTTCGTACACTTCTAACAATTGCTTTCCCAGGTCCAGAGGTTTAAACAATTCCACGCTGACTCACGTTCTTGTCAAGGCGCGTTCTTCCTGGGTGTGTTTACAAGGTTGGTCTTGATTGTACGTTTCGACACAAGTACGGCACAAGGGAAACATCAGTTTTCCTTGGGAATGGTGAGATAAAACGGGGAGATACAAGTCCGTTGGAGGCAAGACTTTACATTTAATCAATCCTTCGTATTGTTGAATGTCGTCCAGGTCGATGTGTTGCGTCAGCAATTGTGGGTGCCCTGCGAGAAAGTGACAATATTTGCACACGTAAGGATACAGCGAACACACTTCCAAGTATTTGATTTCTTCTCTTTTCTCCTCGTCGGCGTGGTACAGCAAACAGGTTGCATTCGTCCGTCCTCCGTACAAACTGTCCTGTGGGTTCAGAGGGTCCACCAGCTTGTAACTTTAAACGATGCGTTTCAACTCGGATTCGTTTTCAAACGGTGATCGTACTCGTATTCCCACATTTCCACCACTTGGTATCTTTGCTGTTCTAACTTTAAGCGCCGCTGACAAGTAGCCTCATACAAGTCTTCCATGTACGTTGTAAAAATTCATTTTTAGTGTTCCAGATCTGACATCCGTGAAATAAGCAGCCGTTAAACTCGTACCGATCTTAGGGTTTTCTAAATCTCAGCCATCCATCGAATACGTTCCGATGGTATTTTTGCCTCCTCCGTTTCTGGCATGTTGGATCCATTTGTCTTCCTTCTCGCACAAGTAATGTAGCCAGCATTGGGCTTTGATCGAGTATTGACGTTTGAAAAAATTTGTCGTTTGTTAGAAGATGACAACCAGGGTTATTAATCGTTTGCGGTACACTAAAGAACACGCTGTGGCAATGGTGCAGGCTTTATTCAAAGGATCCATCCATCCGTGCTCCATGAACAGTTCTCGAAATTTTCCACAGCATCGCAGTATAAATTCCACGTCGGAAAGATAATACTTTAATATTTCTTCCTGAACGTCGAAGGGGTCCGAGGCGTGAGTGTGGTACTAAGCGTAGAAAGCTTCTCCCTGTTCGGTTCACATGTTGTCGGGGTCTTAGTAGTGATCATCGGACAATTAGGGCAGAACAGCGTGTTGATTGGAAACGTTTTAGGCATTCGACTCAAAGGCATGGCCAAGTAACTCATCGAATCTTTAAACTGCGCCTTGTCCCAATTTATGGAGATGATTTTGGCTCCTTTCAAGGTAACTTTAGGGTGTTCGGTACTTTGTTCCGTATAGTATTTCAGAAGAAACTGTCCATCGTATCTCGAGAAATTGAGAGCAATCATCGTGGCATAGCTATGGCAATCTCCATAACGTTTGATGTCCTCTTGGCTCCACATCTCGTCAATAGGGTCTAAGATCCATTTGGCAGAATCGGCCAGCGTGTTTGGTCCCCGAAATATTTTGTTCACCTCCTCCAGAAATCTTACTACAGTGGGAGCAATGGCAAAAGGTAGATTCTTGGATGCACTTCTCGCACGCTCGAAGAGCCACGTAGAAATTAAGAATGTGAATACCGGTCTCTTGCACGCATTTGAAATCGAAAAATATTAAATTGCATTTCTTCTTCTGGTCATCTTCTTCCTTCTCCTGTTGGGGTTGCTATTTTTGAATGTAGCATTCGTGTTCCAAGTCTACGATTTGGTGACAGATGTGACATCGTTTCTTTCCTGAACATACGTTTGCCTTGGCACTATTGGTACGTATGACTTGTCCACAAGCAGAACAACAATTCAGGAGTTGACAAGCACTTTTCCGCTGTGAACCTTGCGTCTCTGGATGTTGTTGGTAACAGGTAGGGGTGACAAACGTGCGCTGACAAGCTGAGCAATACACTCATTTTTTACCTTTCTTCAAGGCAGGGTTTAGAGCCAAATATCCTGGACATTTCGATCCACAATGCTTGTGTTGCTCTCGATTGTTATAGCTATAGCCACATTTCTCACAATGATAACTGTATCCCAAGAATACAGTGATACCGTTAATGGTATCGAAATGTTCATCGTGGTGATAGACATTAATGTAATTTCCATTTTTGAAATATTTGCCTCAAAACAAGGTGTACTTTCAAGGTGTAGCGTGGAGTTAAGACGTCTAGCAATTTGTACATTTCAGGAATGTCACAGGGTGTGTCTTTAGATAGCTCCGATTTCTGTAAATTCCTTGTTTGCCTCGGTCTGATTGTCAAATGTTCTCCCATGCTCTCTTCCATTCTGCCGTGTCGTTCTTGTCGGTATACGTTTGTCCCACCACGATTGCCCTGGCTAAACACATCTTGTCTTGAGGATTGTTAATTCGGACGAGGCTACGCTTGATGCTACGAATGTCGTCCACCAATAACACCTTTTTGCGTCCGGTCCCTTTGGGAGGGGAAACGTAAGCCATGTACAGTGTTGTTTCTCCATCGGTGATGTGAAACCTTTCCTTGGACTGCTGAATGTGTTGAATCTTGTCGATGAATTGAGAAGGTGTCAATTCTGATGGCCTGCTAAACTCGATGCAAACGGAGGACTTCAGACTGTCGTGATAAATGGGAAGTGTCAAGCGATCGTTCACATTGCCGTTTCAGTGTGGGTAACAAAGAATCCACAAATCGGGGATGAAATCTTCTGCTTTCTCCAACGGTATGTCGGACTTGGAATCGTTTAGGCTGTGGGTCTAAATTTTCTAGAGGAACGTTTATACGTCTCTCGAATGTTGTAGTAGTTGTCATGGGTTACTGGTGCTGAACTTTGGCTTGACGTAGACTCTCTAGGTCTGGATTCTGGTTCACTCATGTCATCTTCGAAATCACTGGAATGGATTTGAGCCAAGACTTCACAGCTACTGTGCGAGACGATAGGTCACGTTTCTGCCTCTTACTTTCTTCTCCTTTCTTTACGAGATGATGCGATCGTGTCATCTTCATTGCGATAAGTTAAATGACTACATTTTAAACGCCATGGACCCCTATATATCAATGTTATGGGCAGTGTCTTCCCTATATAAAGGGTCAGTGTCGTTCTCAGAGTATTTACTTTACTCTCAATCCTACCAGACAGATGAAAGAGCCAACAGATCGAACTTGTGATCAGAGCTTTGCGAAGTGTCATATGAAGGCTTTCCTTAGAGAAGCCGAAGGACTACTCCCCCTCCTTTCGAGATAAAAGTCAAGATACGTACTATATCTGTCAGAAGAAAGGGCACTGGTCTTCAGAATGTCCATAACATCAAAGCAATACAAGCATCGAGAGAGAGAAATGTCAAGATACCTGTTATCATTGTCAAGAAAAATAAAATTGTTCTTCAGACTGCCCTAATAAACAACAGGAGCAGAATAAAGAGAGTGGTTCAGAACAGGAAGAAGAGGTACCCTCCGGAAAGCAAGAACCCAGACACGTCCAGAAAGAGAAGAAAGAGAAGTAAAGAGGACCAGAAGAAAGTGAGGAAGAAGAGGATAAGCCCGTGAGAGTGAAGAAATTCAAGAAAAGGAGAGAGTGAAAAGACAAAGAAGAAGAAAAATGAACTTTTTAAAGTTATCTGTTATGAAAATGGATTGTAAATTTGTATCAGAGAATATACCAGAAAGAAAAAAGTAAGTGTCTCTTGGTTTTGATTTTTATAAGAAGGACCTACACTCATGCACTCACACACGCCCAAAAATGGGAAGAAAGGGATTTTGAGTTTTATTTGATTTTGGCAAACATTGAGTAGTCTCTTTTCGAGAGAGATGTTTGTTTGTTTTATAAAAACAAAAAAACAAACCTCAGGAACGGAAAGGAATGAGCTTCAACTGCCTTATGATTTTGCCACGGAGAAAAGGCCTACTTCTGGACCTGCTACTGTCGATGATTTGGTAGAGATCACTAGTGTTGGTATCTCAGGCGTAGTGGGTGTGTTGACGGGGTTGGAATGTTTGGCTCGGGAAGGTCTTTTCTCTTGGGTCGTATTAAAGAAGTCTGCTACATTTCTTTCAGACTCCTTAACTCTGCCAAAATGTCTAAGAGTGCCGTCACCATTTGACTTTCACAGTCCTCCTTCTCTCCTAGAACTTGTTTCTTCTCTGCTTCTTCTTCTTCCTGTCGTTTTCTTCTTGCCTCTTCTTCTTCTCGCTGTTGATGTTGAATGAGAGAAGCTTGTTCTGCTTCTTTCTGCTGTTGCAAAAATTTCTCCAATTCTTCTTTCTGTCTCTGTTTAAAATCCGCGACGTACGGTAAGGAAGGGAACGTAGTGAAGGTGCTGGTAACGGAACACAATTTTGTGAGGGTGAGAGAAAATCCACTAATTCCCAATTAAAATCGTTCTTTTCTGGAAGTTGAAATTTATTTGCTTTGGTAGCCTCTGCTATGCCATCACTTCGCGTCACCACGGCCGGTGCACCCGAATTCATCGTCTTCTTAGTTTCCGTCATGTTCTAACTCTGTCGCATTGATTCACTGCGCACAGACTCTAGCGCACCTACATAGGGAATATGATGTCACAGACAGCTCTCTTCAGATTAGAAGACAGACTACGCACTATGGCTTAATTTTGTAACGCGTGTTAGGATTGGTGAAACAACTCAATCCGTTTCGATCTGCTCTTCCACTATAAATAACCGCGGTTCACCTCATTCGTCGATTCTGTTCAACCTGGACTATCCCATGTATGTCAGATCAGCATGGGCAATTACCCAGATGACTGATACAGCCCTATGGAAACTCTATGTGGAGAGGCAAGACTGTCTGAAGAGAGTCTTAATCTACAACCCAGAGGTCAGACGAAGTTCGAGGAAAAGAAGAAGATCTGTGCGATGCTCTCTATCTTAACTGAATGGTGTTAATAAAAAGAACCAAACGCCCTTTTCAGGGCTACTCCATTGCCTCGAAAAGATATCTATTCTTTCTTGCTTAACATTTTTTTAGTCGATTTTTTGTGCGATAGATTTATGTTATAAAT
>JAECUM010040843.1:0-15008 GCA_016617855.1 Megalonaias nervosa
AACATTATCCGTTTTGGTAATAATAAAAGTTAGGAGGTTCGGTTTAGCGTTATTGACCTTATTTTTTCAGCCCCTGTAGGAACCTTTATTTTATGAAAACTTGCTCGAAACCAATTTGTAGGGTTCACCCTGCCTGCTGCTAAAGCCATAATGTACGGACTGGTTCAGCCAAAGTCAGGAGTTATCAATATATAATTAAGGGCTTAGTTTATTTAAACTTAGCGGAACCAAGTTCAATTCCTGGTTTGTATGGAAGCTGACAGTTGGGACATTGACCAGAAAACAGTTGGTAGCCATTTGTTGTCAGACATATTGCAGTATTTTGATGCTAGTGAGGCAGGAATTTTATGTAATTCTGATTGGTTACGCTGTGGAAGGGGAAGTGGTTTCACACGAAAAACTATCAGTTTAAATGTGCAGTAGTGGAATTTGCAAATCAGTCTGTACTTTTCTACAAGAGAAAACAACATAAGATCTGGAGCAACTCCAAGAAATTTAATAAGTAAATTTCTCGTTAAAAAGCATCCAAGGGGGAAACGATTGTCTGAAGGATTTGACAGACACCAAAAGCTTGAAACACAAGGTATTTGCATAAATCTCATGTAAGTCGTTGATACTATGATGATTTGTTTGATTTAATTGCTTGCATTTGCATGTATTTGCAGGGATTTATTTGTTTGAGTCATAGATCAATGATTTAATTGCTTGTATTTGCATGTATTTGCAGGGATTTATTTGTTTGAGTCATAGATCAATTTTCTTGATATGGTATAATTGTGTTGAGTTGTTTATCTGAGTCCGCACAATGAGATTTTTCTTTATATGTACACTGACGGCTCGCTAAGTTATAGTTTCAACTATTGTAGGAAATTATGTATCCAGAATTTCATGCTTATTCTATACAGGTAATTATGTATCTAGAATAACTGTGTTGAGCTTACGTATCTGAGTTCGTACAATGACATTATTACTTATATACATTGACGAATTGATGGAATGTAGATATTATGGGAAGCCGTGGAAATTATCCGAACGAATTTATTATGTGTATTGGTAACACTAACGTAGGGTAAGGAATTTCATTCATTCTCGTGTAATGAGACTAGTAAGGAATTAATGTCTCGGTGTGGTGTAAATGGCCATTAGCAGACCATTAGTCTGTGGAACTAGGTTGTATGTTCTGTTATGACCAATTAGTCTAGATAGCCATTGATGTCTGTTTGAATCTGATAGAATTACATCTGACCTCGAGGGGTGAGACTAATGATTTATTCCCGTATAATGTAACGGAAGATTTAGGTTGCTTTTGTTTATATTTTTACAAGGTGAGATAGTTTCAGGAAGAGACATGTTTTACAACCCAAACAGAGTGGAAAGCCAAAAAGGGAAAAAGGCGAGATACCAAGAATTTTGGAAAAAAGAAAAGTAGAGCGAAAGGGACTTACCGGGGCGAGGGAGTCCAGAGAAACAGTCTGAGTGGACCTTTTGGACGGAACTGAACACCAGGTTATGAATCGATACAAGGCAGTGTTATTCAATTTCTCACTCGATTAAATGATGATTTGATTCTATCGTAAACAGAATCGGCTATTTTTATAATCTTATTTGCATTCTGAAATTCCTTAATTAGTTTGATTGAAAAAGAAAGAAGTGTATCTTTCGAATTGTAATGTTTATATCATTTACTTGTGAAATTTTATTGTTTCTGAAATTTGAGTAAATTTTGTCTTTATTTGTAACGGGGGCTCGTGTTATTCTGTTCTATATATTAGCTCAGATTATCTATTTATTCCCCCCATAAGTCATACTTTGTATTGACCTTACTCGATGCCGGGCAAATTTCACCGTTGGCGATCACCTCTAGATACGAAAGCCAAAACCAGTAAACCCGCCACAAATAAGTTGAGGGGTTTGCCGCAGCGCCAAAGCTGCTGATATGTGGCAGTCCATGTAACATCTGCTTTAGTTCATTCATTAACAAATTTAATCAACCAAAACGTAAAGTGTCTACTACATGAGTGTACATGATTTGTTTACAAAGTAGTTCCTAATACACTGTTGGGCACACATGTCTTGCACGTGAGTGCAATATGAAGGTGTGCAATATTGTAAAATATTGCACGATTCTGACAATGTAAAGTTAAAGGAGAAAAAAATGAGCATATAATAAAATACATTTATTCTTATTTGACAGCGAAACATATCTATTACTGAAAAAAAAAAATATTTGATAGTAGTCTCTTTTAGGAGGTTATACATTATATGGATCAATACACTGTGAAAGGTCCATTTTCATTCCCTTTCATTACGAGGAGCTGTGCCAAGCTTACAATATTGAAAGAAAGGTTCCTAATTTCTATACATCTTTATATATTTAGCAAAGGTGTGCAGAGGGATAACCTGCTGAAACTGCTAATTATTGTGATATGTTTTAATCCAGTATAAAATAATTCACCATTTATGCAGCCATTTTAAAATATAAATATCAGTTACTAAACAGTTCTATTATACCTAGACAGTTCAGACTGCCTACGTTAATTAAGGCAAACATGTATGAAATCTGTTTGTTCTGTAATGTAAGGAAAGGACTTACAGATAACAAAAAGTGTGATCACATCACTGTTTGCCTCTTTCCTTGTCATGGGGTTTTTCCCCTTGCATGTATAGTTGCCCTTCTTAGATCGATGCACTGTCCCAAGGGAGATAATTCCAGTTGAGGATATCACTGGTCCAGTCCACTCAAAGCCACAGGATGGAAAACAAGGAGAGGTACAACTGATGTTAGAGATTGTTGAATCTTCTACAACTCTGTAACTGGTATTGCTTGGAGAAAGTTGTAAAGGGTTGTCAGGACCATCTGAAACAAAGAATCAACCAGATTTGTTCTTGCACCATAACAGCTCACCCAGAAAAGTAGTCAAACAGTTCATACATTTATGACATTTAAAGAAAATGTTTTTTTTAATGACATGAAATATAATAGAGTCATCTACATAATAAACAAGCCTATCAAGTTTTTTATGTTAAGTGGTTATTGTGTAATCGTGCCAGAAAGGTATTATCCAGTGAAATACTGAATAAAGGATGTTGCCTATTGTTCATGATGCCTTTTATTTAGCTGGGAAATTTTACAAAATATTTGATACAATACCACTGAACTTAATCAGGAAATGAATTAAAATATGTAGAGATGTACAGATTGGTATGCACATGGATGTCAATGTAATTACTATATTCACCAAATTCACCAAGTTCACCACCTACACCAAGTTCAACAAAAACTGTCTTAGTAGCATGAAAATATAACAGGGATTTCTACAAATGCATACAAACATGCCTACTTAATTCCACTATTAAAGCAATTTGATTTTGAGCAAATCAGAAAAAATATCACCTAAAAAAGAGTACAAGTCAACAACGTTCAGAAATTAATCTTTTTTAAAAATCCAGAACTGGCTTAATATTCAAATCAGGGCACATACATGTGCATTTAAAACATGCCCTTCATATTTAAACCCTCAACATCAACAACCTCATAGACAACTGTGCTACCAAACTTTTCCAGGGATGGCAGAACATAAAACAAATGGATAGACAGTACCAAATACTGACATTTAAACATAAACATATACGATTATGTTTGGAATAGAGTGATACTAATTCAAAATTATCTCATCTATAATGCAGTAAAATACATACTTGTACAGCAAATGTCCATCCACACCTTTGTCATATGCATGAAAGCAATAAATGTTCCATGATACAACTAATACTCCACTAGATGATGTGCACTGGGCTGGTCTTACAAAATGTCAATGTAATATTACATCAACAGGCCAAAACATGTTCCAAATTTTCAAGAGATACTGTCATCAGTTTTGTTGGCAAATTGTATGGTCATTTATAGTTTTAGTTATTTGTCCTACTGATTAGAGCTGTAAATGTGTTATCTACATACTCTCTGCCTGTTTTCTTGTTGTTGTTGTAGGTTTTAGCATGATTTTTCAGATCAAGATAGGTTATACATGACGGCCAGTATACATGATGGAGGAAAAGAAAAACCCTTGAAAGAACCACCGACCCACGAGAAGCTACTGGCAAGTTTTCTCACATACCAACATTGGTCAAACCGAAGACTCGAACCCACGCAGACAGAGGTGAGATGGCAGTGATCTGTAATGGTGAGTTCTTCAGACCACTCAGCCACTCGGGGCCCCCTCTGCCCGTTTTAATATCTTACTAATTATTACCTTCAAAGTCATTCGGATTTATTGATCAACATGTCTTTTGTACAAACTTATTAGTAGGTGCATCATTTAATTTCATGGCTCAGCGTATTTTAAATATGACTATTTAGGTTTATATCAATACAACAACGACAACAATATCAAAAATGATAGTAATAACAGTAGTACCCCAATAAGCAAAAGATTTTTTTAAGATATTTACTTTTGGAAATAATGTTCAGTAATGATCGTTTGTAGTTGATCTTAATTAAGGTTTGTGGCATTTATTTTTTTTTTGCTTGAAATTAAACATATAAAACAAGTATTGTGGACAAAGTTCATTTTTTGCTTTGAACATTAAACATGGGTATGTGGTAGGCTAATCTGCATTCAGCTTTCAGCCATTCCTATAGAACAGAATTTTGCAAATATCATCAAATGATAAATTTAGGATAATCCTTCATGTACCTTTGTGAAGATTGTTGATTGTTTAAATAGTCCTATTAGTTGTATTTCCTCAAATTGTACAAGAGTATTCCAAACATGGAAGAATGAATGCATTATAAAATAATTTCTCACACTTGTGTAATAGATAACTTGTTATCCCCTGTAAGAGATAAAGTCTTGCACGTGTGACAGAACAAATGTGTTTCACTTGTTTGCACCAGTCTAGATTCTTATCAACATGAACTCCCCAAAAAACTTGTCCTGTGTTAACAATAACATTTTTAATTTATACTTTATCTTCAATTTCAGGTCAACATTGCTTTTCCATTCACTATAATTGCTGCTTAAAACCTACAATAAATCTATACTGAAAAATATTAAACCTACCATATTTACAGATGAAGATGAAATATTTCAACTCGACAAGAAAATACAACATCCATGACAGAGCAATATTTCAAGTGATGCAAGTTCATGATCATGACCATTTGTCTTGAAAGTAATGTGCTCATGCTCATAATGCCTAATTTGAATTTCATATACCCAAAATATGTCCTACTATTCATTGAATATTCTATATTGGTGTAAATGACCTATTAGCTTCATTTAGCCGATCAAGGACAGTTTTCCTTATTAAACTCAATTTAATAAGTTTCCTGTCTGGAGTTTTTTTTTTAAAAAATCACCTCGATGTAAAAGATTACCTTTTCAGAATTTGGTAGACATGAGACTGATCTATTTTGAATGCATGACAGTCGAGCTTCTCAACATAATACCATCTAACAAATGGAGCTTTCTTCTTTACTACTGAAAATAATTGCAAATTTTGATTATGACATCACTTGTCATCTGACTGACTGGAACTTTTCCCACCCATTCAACAGAGAAATCTGTCTGTTGTTGTTGCTATAGGGTTTAATGCCATTTTTCAGCAAGCAGCAGAGAGGGTGAATCCTACAAATTATTGTTCAAACGAATATATTTAAACATGAAAATCATACTAAATGAGTCAAAAATATAGGGTCAATAACCCTAAACCAGAACCTCTAACCGAACTGAGATTCTCTCTACGTGGGTTATTTACGCTGTTACTTGTTCGTGACACCTGTGTTTGTAAATGCTATGCATGTTTGTTTATGTGCTTGTGCGCATCATTTTTGTCAGTCCACCCTCTCTGCTGCTGTGGTTTTTATCCAAATATTTTATCAAGTCCGTTACAATATCTCGACCTAGGATCATGCAAATTTATTGTTATAAATCCAAACAGGGTAGCTTGCGTGTGTGCAAAGAAATTTTTTAATTTGATCATATCCATGTCCCCTGAACACCAAGTATAATAAATATTTTGCGGCTTATGATTATCAACTCCATTAAATACAACCAAAATATTGCAGTTGTCTCTGATCACTTTAGGTATTTGTGTATAACGCTGGGTAACATAAATCAGGTCTGTATTTTTATGTCTACCTCGAGAAAATATCCGAGCTGGATTTGATTGTTTGTCGAGCATCACATCATTGTACACTACTAAATTATGAATAATTACATCCAGGTCATCTACAGATGGCGCTTCATCAATACTGGTAATAAAATCAATAATATCATTACTGTCTTCATTCAGCAACTTTGCATTTTCATTAAAATCTTTAAGTACTTCATAGCATCGCTGATCATCCTATAGATGGTGCTACTAAATATAGTTTATCCCATTTGAGCCATCTCATTATCAGATTAAGCAATAATTGCATCTTACCACTTGCAGATGGCCCAATTATTATCATTCTAATAGAATTCGTTAGTGCTGGGTGATGTTTCACTGGCTCCTGTTCTCGTGTCGCTGAAAAGTCAATTATATCCATAGCAATAAGTAATATGAACCTATACTGTGTTCGATGCAAGGTACCCACCCCCACCGTTGGATTAACAACAATGATAACAAAAAATAAAAAAAGCGCACTTACAGGTAAGTGTGAAAAATGTGGTACAAAAAAATACAAATTTATTTCGTCTAGCACAAAGACAGGAGGTGATGTCGCTACTTCGCTAGGAAAATTACCAGGAACTCCGTGGGCAAAATATCCCAGAGAAAAACACTTACCAGGATGCAATTATTGTGGTCCTGGAACTCGACTTGATATTCGACCTGATGATCAAAATCAACTAAAACCAGGAGAATACCCAATAAATGCAATTGATCAAGCGTGTCATATTCATGATGTCACATATAAGAGTAATGATTTACAACAAAACCATCTTGCAGATGTAAAATTGATTCACGCATTAAATTTTATAAAGAATAAATCTCTCAAAGAAAAACTCGCTAGTGTTCTAGTAAAATCTGCTATGAAGGATAAACTAATGCTAGGGGCATATATAACTATTATAATGGAATCGGTTTATCATAGCCCAAAGGGATATTGGAGAGGCAGAGCAGCGATTAGTAAACTTGCTGAAGCAGCAAAAGTCTCATGTGCTGCTGCTGCAGCGTGGTTAGCACAACAGGCAATATGGCAAATCTATCTACGTCCACCTAAAAAAATTCAGTTCGCGTATTTTGATATCAGCGTTCCCAATGAAGTTCATCAAGCAGATATTTTGTTTTTACCACGTGATACTATTAAAACACGTGGTTGTCAATCACGCACATACAAATATGCGTTAACTGTCGTTGATGTTGCAAGTAGATATAAAGATGCGGAATCATTATCAACAAAAACAGCATCTGAAGTTGCATCTGCGTTTGAACAAATTTATCAACGAGGACCTTTGCGATGGCCACAGTTGCTACAAGTTGATCCTGGCAAAGAATTTTTTGGTACAGTATCATCGCTGATAAAGCAACATAATGTCAAAATCAGAAGAGAACACACTACAATTCATCATGATAGGCAATAGTTGAATGATTTAATCGAACACTCGCTGAGCGGTTATTTGGATACCAGTATGCAAAGGAAATAATTCAGAGCGACATGAGATCTCGTGAATGGGTTGCAAGATTACCAAGTGTGATAGCTGCGTTAAATAATGAAATTACTCGTGCAACTTCTATGAAACTTATTACTGCAATTTCAAAGAAACATATACCCTGACGTGACTTCTCAAAACAGCCAGTGTTAGGTAATGTGACTGTCAGATATTTATATGAACCTGGTGAACTTGAAGGGAGTTAAAAAAGAGCAACTGATTCTATCTGGAGTGTGACCACACATAAAATTTCTAGCGTGGTTAGATCCACGGGTAGACCCGCAATATACAGACTGGATTCAAATGCTCCTCAGTGTGGATTTGTACATGAACAATTACAAGTAATTCCTGAGGACACACAATTGCCACCGCGTTCACTTTTGCAAACTAGCACCCCGGCGTCGATTGCATTCAAGACAGGTCAGCATCACATTTTCGCGTGTGTGACCAAGACTACCATTAATTCTGTCTACGGTGAACTGTCTCTGATTATTACTCGAATACTCCCATAGCATATTACAGTTACAACTTGCACAATGATTATTCTGTCGTTGTTTTAGTGTTATAATTAATTCAGTATCAATATCAAAGTTGCAATTATTTTTTTTGTCACATTGCTTATAACCAAATAGTTTTTTTCTTATTACGCCATTGCTAGCAGTTTGATTACTATTTTCAATAAAATTCATAATAACCCTGACTAGAGATACTGCGAGATAAACTAAATTTGACCATTCGATTCTCTCATCGACAATCCAGATATTTTTATCAGTAACAGTTAGTCCTTGCGACGAATGAATCGTTATAGCATATCCTAATTCTCACGGTGATTTATCCATGATCAACGTGCTCTCAACAACATCAACATCAACCAAAACAATATCATTTAATACAAGATTTTGTTTTTCATTTGTTCCTGGAATTTCAACTTCAATATTCTGTCATCGAGTATCCGCTATGCGACAACACAATGGTACAGGTAGATCTGAAAATTTGTCTTGATGTAACAGAAATAATTTTTCTTGCAATTCATCACAAACTATCTTTCTACTCGCAACTATTAAATCATTTGGTCTCCATAAATTCCAAACATCATTCACAGGAGTTTCCGGAATTATTTCACGCATTATATCACATTGTATTCTATCTGGCTGTAGTCTGATTAATCTTTTAAATTCTTTCAGGGGTTCATAAATAGCTCTATGATCATCAGTTATTTCCTCATAATAATCCACAAACATTTTTAACCATTCGTGCGGAGACTGCCCAACAAAAGGTTGCGGCTGACCATGATCGCCGCACATTATCACAGCAGTATTTTTTGTCAGTAACCGATCAAGAAATATTTTTAATGTTTCTAACGATACTGTACAAATTTCATCCCAGATGATAATCCGGGGTATGTATTTCTCACCCATTCACTCAGGTGTCCACATATCCCCGCACCATCTGAAGAAACCATGATAAGTTTGAGATTTTACTCCTGGTTCATTTATCTCTCTGGCTAGTCTATGTGTAGGTGTCAGCACAATCATATCAACGGAGTTCTTCAAACCCGTAACATCATTACGGCGAAATAATTCAATGGCATGTGTTGTTTTTCAGAACCTCCTGGTCCACTGAGATAAACGGTTTTATGTCTGGCCACAGGATCAAACACAGATGGTGCTGATGATTTCAATACTTGATTGTCATTATCTTAATATATTTCCCTGATTTCAAGGTCTATTTTCTTGTTTTATTCTACACGATCCCCATTCACCATTACCAAGTAGCGGTTTTAGCAAATCTAAATATTTTTTATTTATATAAAATGAATCCGTGGCAACTCTAACCGTGTAATGAGGAAATCTGTTTATCATCGATAATAAAATAATAAATTTATGGAAATGTAAGTGAGCACAGAAGATCTGAAATGAGTAAATTGCGGTGACTCACCATCAATATAACTCACGATTGTACCTAATTTAGACCCGTCTGATAAATAAGCATTACTCCAACTCATAAATGTATTTTTTTCCGTTGTATCAGCAATTATAAAATCGAGTTCAGCATCATCCATAATTAATCTTGTACACATTTGTTTATGATCATATGATCCTCCCTGAGTAAACTTACCAATTATTTTCCTACCAAGATCTTTTGCAATTTTATTTTCAGAATCAATCATATCGGGATTTTCATCCGGGGAATATTTCTTTTGCTGTGGTAACCAAACTTGTTTCTGTGGACGATACGATATAACGGCTTCATTTACTTTCAACGACACTTAAATTCCAGTATCAAGCATATATCGTAATAGTACTATTGGAGCCCAATATTTTTCTGAGAAATGTCTTCCAAACCAAACATAAATAACTGGATGCAGATTTTTCGCAAACTCAAATGACTCTATACAAGCAAATCCGGTTAAGTCAAAATTTGGTAAGAGTCCATTTATCGCAACTCTGGTCATCTCGTGTGGGATGTGCGAATCTTTTGAAACATTCAGAACAGTCTCAGTATCCAAGAAAACTCCCAGAATAACACGCTACCATATCAACCGATATAATATCGCTATAATCGCATTTGGTATTCCACAATCCGCCGTGTCCGTATTCGACACATCTGTGCTGGATGTCTTCAAGAAATTTTAATTGTGTCGGTTTCCATGAATTTTTCTCTTGAGCAAAGTGAGCCGCAACTGATGGAACTGTAAAACAATTATTCAGTAATTGTTCAATTTCGACATTATCAGAATTATATTTCAATGCAAGATGTTTCATTTTTTTCATGGAGAGATTCTTCATGATTAATTTCTCCGTTAGGCCTTACAAACTGATTGTAATACGAATCTGAACTTTGAAATAACCACACGGATACAGGGTCACTCTTACTAATATCACTGATAGCGTCAAATATATAATTGCTGTAAAATTTAACTGTTCAATCCTATGGAAATATTGTTACTGCCACAGTCCATGCATGTGCATTATGATCAGTGATTGTTATTGGGGTTCCATTTTTTGTATATTTCGGTTTGTACAAAATCTCTCTGGTTAGTGTTTTTACTGCTATTGGAAATTTTAATTTCTTATCTAGTTTAGCAATGTCGCTAATAGATACTGCGGTATCTTTAACTGCTTCTGCCCACGCATTTATTTTTTTATGTCTTAGATCCGTGAAACCGTTTCCGCGTATTGCTTTTGAGAAATGTTCTGTAACTCGCTCAGCTACGCAGTTTAGTCCTCTTGACAAGGTCAATGAGGAAAATTTCATTGGTTTGAGATTATTAATGCTAGGTTTATCATTTAACGGATATATCGCAAAACAACTGCAGTTATAGGATACCCTTGTTCATAATATGGTTTATCACTACCAGTCAATGTTCCTGGTTTGGATTTTTTATTTAATGTAACAGTATTATTTCCAGTATGAAGCCATACAGGGTCACGTTTATCACAGATAATCCAAGTGTCATCGTCTGTCTGCACAATAAATTTTACTAGAATAATATATCGCTGATTGTTGAGATAGTTGATAATATTTCTACCTCCTTTGTCATGCATTCTAAAATCAATGGTATTCATGATTCTAAATGTCGACTAAGTATGAGCCGCACCATCGTTGCGAAATTCTTTTTTAGCTTCATGGATATGATCAGCTATATCGCTATTTATCAAAGCCAGATCTTGCATCGAAAAATAAAATTTAGATTTTGGTAGTTTGTCAAGATCGAATCTTGCTCTGGAAGGTTCAATTGCGGATAATCTCTCAAAGTCCTCCATACCATAATTAACACAAATATAAGTTTAATTAAACTTTAATTATATATATAATGATACAAGCAAATAACAAATGCAAGTGGTTAATGATAGGATTTTCTCTTCCTTGTAATAAATCATGCGTAAATGAATTCTGTGGTCAACACATGCAAAGTTTTCGCAAAGTAGTCTAGGACCGAAACAGTGTTTACGATGTGGTGTTGGGGTCAGAGGAGAAACACAGTTATGTGTGCAATGTGGTGGTAAAAGATACAGAGAGTTGAAACGATATTATGATATGAAATCGTCAGGTGAATCTACCATAAAAGCGGCTGAAGACTATCTGGCGAGATTTTCAAAATAATCATTTAGACAAATAGTATTACTATATAAATGGAGCAAAATGAATTTGTGAAACATCAAATAATTAAAAATTATGAAGCGTCTAGTGATGGTGTCATCAGAAATTGCAGATTAAAAAACCAGTTGGTAATGTTACTAATACTGGGTATCTCAAATTCCGTGCTGGGAATAAAATATATCCTTACAATCATCGATTTGTATTTGAATGTTTTCATGGGGTCATTGAAGATGGACTTGTGATCGATCACATAAATTCAAACCCGAAAGATAATAATTTATCTAACTTGCGGGTTGTTACACAGAGTCAGAATTCTTCATTTGGGAATACTGGCATTAATTCTAAGACTCCTAGATCGGTTATATCTACAAATACAGAGACAGGTGAAGAAATAATTTTCCCATCCATGAATGCGGCTGGTAAATATTTTGACATTTGCAGGCGTTAAATACATTTTTCTGCAAATAATATAACCAGGTCAGCATTTTCGAAAAAATTTAAGCAGAAGATCAAATTTCAGTATGCACAATGAAGGGAGATAACTCTGTCATCGCTGATAGAATAATTAAGCAGTTGTCTCCCTTTTGTTACTGCGTATACATGACCACACATTTATTTAGTTATATATCTAATCCATCAAATATTGAAGTCTTATAATCTTGCGTATTTTATATGATCAAGCACAAAAATCTCAATCCCCTTGACATTGTCAAGGATTTCATTCTTGGACAATGTCAAGATGATATTGAATTCCGTGATAACCGCGCTATAGTAGATTTTATATAAGCCGTGTGTAATATAGTCATTATCGATTTATTTTGTTTAGACTGTAACATGCAGATAGAACTGAACATATTGATCCATGCATCATTGTTATATAGTTCTGCCCTGATGAAATCAAGGGTTGATAATACAGTATTTTAACCAAATTCAGAAATGTGTAAGATTGCAGATTTTCGCGATTTATTTTATATTTTATTCAGAATCTATTTATCACAGAATCATGTATATACTTATCGCCGGTGACATGGAGCTAGGTAACTATATGATTATTTTTGAAACGTATATTTATAACTAAAGCTAATAGTGTAATGGTTAGCGCTTCTGACTATCATACCAGAGGCCAGTGGTTCGATTCCCCATGACTGACATTGTCAATGGTTTGGCCCTGGGATGCCAATTTTTTTAATAATTGGGGAAGTTCCCCTGTGTACCTCCTCCCGCCATGTCAAACAACGTGGTGAGTACATTTTGCACTCGCCCAGCGTTTGATTTGGGGGTGGTGGTGTATGGAACTTCCCCAAAAATAAACAACAGGATGATGTGAGCTCGTGACCTTGTGACCTCACTGAAGGGTACCCACATAGGGACATTCAGAAAGAATATCCGCTGGACAAAAAAGTCTCAATAAGGTGCCTGTGGACCACAAGACAGGTCTTAACCAATGAAAGAGTGCCTGTGGGCCATAATAAAAGGCCTTACAAGGACTCTTAGGACCTTATTTGTAAAGGCTTTAATTCAGAAATATATTTTTATTTTTATTAATATTTATCTGATTCAGAAATATATTTTTATATCTATCTGATTCAGAAATATATTTTTATATTTATCTGATTCAGAATATTTTTATTTTTTATCTGATTCAGAAATATATTTTTATTTTTATCTGATTCAGAAATATTTTCATTACAGTCCTACCCGTTTATGTCGACATCCTCGGGCCCGAGGAAATATTGTCGACATAGGCGGATGTCGAGATAAGTGTTGGGGGGGGTACTGAAAAAAAGATACAAGTTAAATTTGTCAGTAAGGGGTGACCTGTCGTCAGTGAGTAGCATTTAAACCAAACAATGCAAATTTTGATTACATGAAGACAAAACCAGTGTCAAATACACCTGTATATTGACAAATTACATTTTGGTTACCTTTGCGTAATAAAATCCACAATAAAATATTGCATCGGTCACATCCTGATATGAAAAACATTCACTACGATTATTCAATGTCGGCATAAGCACATGGTTGCATAGTTGTTATTTACACGCTTGGAGTACATGTACTTAAATTGGCCTAGATTTTGGTCAGCCAATTCCCATCTTATTGAGGCTACCAAGGGGCTGGGGCTATTCACTGGGAAATGAAAACCTGTCAACAAGTTGGTTTAAACAGTACGTGTATTTAGTTACAGAAGTCATCGTGAAAAGTACATAAAAGCAAACAAGAGATATGCGGCTGATATGATTAATGAAGGCATAATATTGTATACATTGACACATGCTAATGAGGTATTAAAAGAAAATGATTCTTATAATACAATATTGTAACAATGTCTGCTCAATACATTTAAAATTTTTCACAGACATCTTTGCAAGATGTCCCACCCTCAACTTCCTTAACAGCCAGATATTTAGTTTCCAGAGACTGTAAATTTAATCTGCGTTTACACTGCCGTTGGTAGCCATCGTAAATATAAATAAAGTTAAAAAGGAAACTTTCACAGCACAATAAACTTGTTCTAATCACCGATCACTTTGGAAAATGCAAGAATCAGATCAGATTTCATTGCTTTTATTTAAGTCGCCGCGAGAGGCCAACTTTATAGGACCAAACAAAAGCCTTTTTTTTTTCTTTTTTTTTGATCCGACCACGACATTAAAGCCTGCCGGCAAGATCAAATAATTGTTGAGTAAAGTACAGGTCGGAACTAGCCACTTGCCAACATAAATGATTAGGCGAGAAAATTAAAGCCTGGCGGCAAGATCAACTAATTGTTGAACAAAGTTTGGGTCGGAATTGGCAGCTGGTTGACATAAATGATAAGGCGTTAAAATTAAAGCCTGGCGGCAAAATCAACTAATTGTTGAGAAAAGAATGGGTCGGAACTGGCAGCTTGTCGACATAAATGATTAGAAAACAAAGGATTTGTTCAAGCTGGGACCAAGGGCTTCTGTCGACATGTACGTTTATTTTTTTATCTCGACGTCGACATAAGCATGACAATTTTGGTAGTAATAGTAGACCAAGGGACCGGGACTTTGCTTTTTTGTCGAAATAGGCGGTTTCTCGACATAAGTGATGTCGACATAAGTGGGTAGGACTGTATAATAAAATTTTATTTTTAATGAAATTCAGTCAGATTTTCTAAATTTGATGGGTAAGATACCTAAAAAAATTGTGACTTTGATCAGATTTTCTAAATTTGATGGGTAAGTTACCTAACAAAATTGTGACTTTGATCAGATTCTCTAAATTTGACGGGTAATATAC
>JAECUM010040844.1:0-27076 GCA_016617855.1 Megalonaias nervosa
ATATATATATATATATATATATATATATGGATGGATGGATAGATAGATAGATAGATAGTATCTTTAAGCACTCGATAGTGTAGAAGACAGTTCCGTAATATTTTGTGATGTATCGAAGGCATTCAAATGCGTCTGACATTAATGTCTTATCCAAAAGTTATGGGATAAGAATCAGCTCTGATTACTTGTTTCACCAATTGTCTTTCGGACAGAATACAAACTGTTCTTGTTAAAACCGCAGAATCTACAATTCACCCTGTTTCAGCTGTGGTGCCGCAGGGTTCAGTTCTAGAACCTTTATTGTTTCTTTCGTATATCAATGATTTGCTGATGATCTACTTAGTCTCACCAGACTTTATGCTGACGACAGTTCTCTTTCTTATATTTCTAGAAGAATGCAAGAGATCCAGTATACACTCAATGTTGACTTAAAAAGGTTACATGACTCATCAAATCAATGGTGAGTAAATTTAACCAACCAAAAACCGAAGTCACCACTCTTTCCCAAATTGAAGTTTTAAAAAAATCTGTTGTATTTGTTAACAAGCATAAACATTTTGGCCTTGCACTTAGTAATACGCACATTTAGACTCTACGTATTGAACACATTCTATTAAAAAGCATATAAATTGTTAAATATTTTAAGATCCTTCAAATAAAATCCTGAAATATAAATTTCTTACCATAAATTAAGTTTACATTAGAATAAGCAGGTGTCAAGGCAGTTTGGGATTGATGTTCAATTGCACACTCAGACAGATTAGAGAGATTACAGTTATGTGCTGCTAGAATTGTCACAGGTCTAACCAGCGTCTACTCACGCAATATTTATGAGAACTGCGGCTTGCCACAGCACTTAGAAAGAAGAAAATCCAACAAACTCTTCACTTTTCATAGAATTATTTATAATGATTGACCAAATGAGCTGCGCCCTCTTTTCAAAGCAGAAAGCGATTTCTTAAAATGTAAAATGTATACTACCCCACAAAACGATATGGCTATTTCTTAGTATTTTTCTGATGATCGCGAATACTTTATTATTCATACTACAATCAGAAACCATTGTAGGGAATTAAAAAGAGATCAGTATGACAATCACCTGATAAAGAATCACTTATATGCGACTATTGGATAGAAGCATAAAACTCATATCATTATATTTTCATTTGCACTCAATACACAGTTCAAAGGTTAAGTCTACTACTTAGTATTATCGAAATGTTCGTTCCCAGCTCTGCAAACACTCTTTTATGGGGCTCACCTGAACTCACGAGTGAACAAAATTTCAATACTTTTAAATGTTTTCAAAAGTACGTTAAGGATACGAGGCGTTTAAACTAATGCTTCTTCCCTAGATTCTAAATATAAAGAGATTTTTGTTATTATTATTTTTTCTAAACGGTATAATGACGAAATGATAGTTGATGTAAGCACATCAGATAATAAACAATGTTCTTTCCGAAGTTTGGTAACACCACTGTTTATTTGACTTAGATATCTCTTTTTCTTTTTTTGAACCTTCGTCGTTTAATTATCAACAGAAGATATTTGATGTTTTTGTTGTTAGTGATTGTTTGTTTGTTTGTTTGTTTTCGGCCGCTTGTCATTTTGAATTAATTTTATACTACTATATTTGTAGGGGGAAGGGATTATCTAATGGTGTTATAACTTTTTGCCCTACCCCTTTTGCATAATTTAGCAAATTAAACATGTTTAAACTAAATTAAGTGTTATCGATTTCAAATTTTAGAAATTCCTTGAGTTAGTAACTACCTCAAGATACCTCGTCATCTGTCAATCTACCAATATCTAAATAGGAGATGTAAGTGTCTTTGCTCCTTTTCTTCGTTCATCTCCATTTTATTATCTACGTCATGATTCGTTGTTTGGTAATGTGTCTCCATCTACATTAGTGCATATCCACCTGTCCTGCAGTCAGGCGGTATTCATCCATTTTTCTATTTCACAATATATGCATCTGCACTTTTAACACGGATCAGATGTAAAAAAATATGGCCTATCAGTTTTTCAACATGACCATATGAGTATTATTAAAACTTTTATAATGAACATTTACAGTCAATAAAATAGAATCATCTTACTGAACACTGCATATCAATGAGCACAAATATGAACAAAGAGTTTGAAGCAAAACGGGTTAAGATGTAAAAAGGACCAATGGAAACTGGTTATATTTATAGTGATAATAGAATATACTTAGATATCGCAATTCTTCTGTATTTATTTATTTATTTCTACCTTGTGTATAAATAGCATATCTGAATTAGAAAATAAATTTGTATTTTTATTGCATTACATGAAATATTTATCTAGGACAAATAGACAATACTGTCTCTAGAAAATACACCACCCCTTTCTCTGTTTCTCATTCTTGGGCGCAGCACAGCAACATAAAATTATGTATGTATGCATGTACATGGCAACCCAGTAATTAACTCCCATTATGTGTACATACATACACATGACTATAATCGAACAGGTAAGAGTTTTTATTCGTGTATGTGAATGATTTCTTCTTTTCCTTGATAAACAATTGGTGTGACACGAGTCCATTAAAATATATCTCAATTAGTCTTCTTGTAATTCATGTCAATTCTGTTTTCTTTCCTCTTAATTATATTAATATTCGTCTTTTATACCCATATCTCTGTTTTGCGGGAGAGAAGAAACCTATATGTCTAAAGTACCGACTTGAAAGTTATTTACTATGCAAAAATATTCAACATCGGCATACATAGTGTTTACTTTCTGACCTGCGCACACTAATTAGTTAAAATACAACACCGTTCACGGTTACCTACGACTTTGACACAATACCTACCGCAGACGATACTGTTAGATGTGAATATGTTGAGAGTTTAAAACAAACATTCTAGATATAAATGTCCTTCCAACTTGTTCTGCCACTATATACACTCACTTGATTTCCGTTATCACACTCCTGGGAGAATATTTGCATTTCGAAGAATAAGTCACTGGGTTGCAAAATTTGTGACTTGGCATGAAAAAATAATATCTTTTGAAGTTCTGCTTTTCATAAAAATAATTCCGTTAGGGTCATGTCTTTTTCAGTTTCAACAAATCCAATTGTATGTATACAAGGACCTCTAGCTTAACGTTTACCAGCTCAAGACATTATAGTCCATAAACTGATGGGTAATTTGAACAAACATAGGTCAAAAAGTGTTGTCAGTATGTCCGCTAACAACATATATCTATTTACACGAAACATCTGGTATTAAAAATTTAAAGTGATAAGCCAATATAATTTAATTAGGAAAATTTAAAAACTTTGAACAAAAATGATAAAACTACAAGTCACCGGCTGTTCGGTTTTAATGGTACATGTAATATGAATTACGATGGCTAAGAAGGTTGGAGAGGGTTCTTGAAATGCTACACCAGATCTCGAGACCTCTCATAATACCGTACCAGATTTGGAGAGCACTCTTAGATCCAAACGAGACTTAAAACTACCTTATTATTTGACAAGAGCTATATTTCGTAGGTAAGTAACATAATTCAGCAGCAGATGTTACTCAGTGGTACATCCACTATGAAATGATAATGACTATGCAAACCGTTGTCTCCCAAAGAGCCATTACCGAAGTCCAATGGTAAATAACAAGTCACGTGTCTTTATGTGAATTTCCATGGTCTTTTAAACACTCTGAGCGGATTTAGAACCTCCAAACTGACTAACGTTTATCAAGACTTGTATTTGTGGAAGCTATATGATGTTATTTGTAGGGATAAGAATGCATTATATAAATTATAGGTATTATACACTAGCAAATATAATATACATATCGGTATTACATTGTTATAAATATTATATGATTGTATGTACTGCATAATTTATTCGTATTACTTAAATGTGGCGAAAGTTCTAATTTTTAATAAATGGTCGAAATGTTTAATAATTATCCAACATCAAATATGACAATTGTATTCACATCTTGTAAGAAGATCTTGCATTTTAAGGAAGTTTGTTGACTTTGAACAAAAGGACTACAGCCGTTGGGTCACTTTAATCCCAAAAAGTAGTTGAAACTCTCCCTGTTCGTCTATTAACGTGTGTGTGTGTGTGTGTTATTTAACGAGGGTAACACAAAGACCCATCTGCTACATGGTCTTCAATTAGTGTAACAGGTTATGTTACTTAAATAAACCACTTAAACACACACACACACACACACACACACACACACACACACACACACACACTCAGATATGCTCGCACACGTACTCACAGATTTGAAATGAATTAATATACGTAACTATGGTGGTCAACAGGTACATATAAAACAATATACTATACACATGTATATACATTTCAGTATGTCAGAAGTCGTATATACATACATAGAAAACAATATACATTTCAGTATGTCAGAAGTCGTATATACATACATAGAAAACAATATACATTTCAATATGTCAGAAGTCGTATATACATACATAGAAAAACACATACACATATTATTTCTGGGCACAATGAATTTCTTTAATGAGGCTTTAAACGAAGCAAAGGAATTTGAACACGTGTTCTCAGGGCTAAGAGTACGGATACAGTAAAAGTGATTTTTAAATGGTTTCAACCACGGATTAAGGAATCCGTTGTTAGTTCTTATTAATTCGTTTACAATGCTGATGTCATGATAAGGCGATTGCACGGTCAGACCTCTTTTTTTTTTTTTTTTTTTTGGACAGTTTTGAGTACAAATAACAACACGGGTTAGAAAGCAAAGCATGTACTGATGTCACATACAGAGGATAAGCTTGATCGTCACTTAATTGTGAGTAAACCCATGTATGTTTTTTATAGATCAGTAAATAGAGACTTATCAAGTCAAAGAGTTGAACAATAATGCGATTATATCATTGTGTCATAAATTGCGAGCAGGTTCTAAGTAAAGATGTTGACGCCCAGTATATTCAGAAGGGTGCTGAAACGGTTTTCCGTCAAGTACTGTTAAGAGGCTCTTACAAAACTAATCTGTGTTCTATAATTTATTGAAAGACATATTTATGTATCTCTTCCATATACATTTAGACGGTGGTCGTATCCTGCAATTGACTATATTTGTAATCAGCATACTCTACGAAACTGTTGAAACAGTTCCTACTATGCGGGGTAAACAATATTTACATTGTTCTTTGTCTTAGAGACTTGAAAATACACTATTTTGGCATGCAATCATGATTTAAAACATGGGTGCTGTGGGTGATTTTAGAAAATATTCAACCCGTTGTGTCACAAATGCATATTAGCTGATAAACACTATATCAGTAGCACAACTGGTGAACTAATTCCAAGCAAATTTCACGTACAGTACCACTTCACGAGATGTCAAGTTTGGTAATTTGAAGTGGAAATCAGCTCACCCTGTGGTTAAGAAACTCTCTGGACGCTCTACTTTAGATTTTGTTCTCAACTGATTTACAAGTGGCTAAGAAAAGATCTTTCGATATATCCTTTTTATCATTTTTTCATAACTTTGCTAAAATGCCAGAACGCTCGCATTCTATCCCACCTTGGTCTTTCCAGTGAAGTAGCAAGAACAAATCTTGCTTCATCCTGTGTGTGACATGCCTTTTCAAAGACTCTGCGTCGTGTATCGTTTCATTTCAGTGTGAATGTTCGCGTGACACGAAAAAATATCATCAGCCGTCGAGCAATTTAAAACCTCTTACAGCGGCTTGACGTTATTTGTAGGTTATGCGTTTACCGATTTTGCGAAGCTCACTGATAGCGCCGCAGAATGGAAGACTGGCTGATTGTGCTTCCGAACTTCTATGCATTTGTATATATCGGAATGAAAATCTGACAATTTTTGTAGTTCTTCCTTGGTGGGTGGCCTGCAATAAGACCCCTTTCGCGAACTCTGTTTTGCTGAAGTAATAGAAGCACATCGAATAACCAATTTGCTGTACATAATCACCGAATGACTAGCATGCAAAGCGTTCTGTTATCGCATTCTTCTTGTGTCGAATGTAACTTAGGCAAATTTTCAAAGTGTACCTTTATCACTAGCTTGCTATTCTCGAAACTATCTGCCAGAATAATGTATGTTCCTAAGAAAGCAGACAGGGAGCAGTAAACTCTATATATTTGCTAACATAAATTTGCTAGTGGTTCTTTCCTTTTTGAACTCTGTAGCTTGACTTTGTTCGTATCCCTGAAGCCGTATAAGTCAGAATGCCATTTGCAAACTCTCCTCCAGCACGTCGTTGTGGTTCACTAAGCTTTGCTGGATTGGGGTGGGATAGGGGGTGGGGTGTGTGTCTCCACAGTTATTATGAATTTTTGAAAGAGTGACCGGTGTAAGGTGAAGTTGTTTGCATTTGCAACATGCCCAGAGGAGAGAATAGTGGCATACCTATATGTTAAGTTCATGTACTGTGGCTGAAATGTCGGATATTGTACTTGTGGAAATTGTAAATGATCTAAGCACACAGCTAGCGAAGATAACTGCTCCCATGTGCTTGAAAAAATCAGCCTGAATTAATCTATAATGCACTATCTTTAGGGAAAATGAATTTTGCCAGACTAGACAATACCAGTTTCTGAAAGTGCAATGTATAAATTACCAAATATATAAAATGTTGTAAAAAGGTTATCTGCTGTTTTTGTTTTCAATTTACCACTGAAGCCCAGGAAATGAAAGTAACCACGCGGAGTTAGCAATTTTTTAAAAGGTGTACATCTGAAATAAGGCCAAGCTGTATACTCTATCACACATACTTCACTAATCGATCATATACCAAATACTGTGTTACGTATAGGCTCGTTTAAAAGTAACAAAAGAAAAGAGTGAAGTCAACAAGCTTTGTAAGTTTGAAAAAAATAATGTATTTTCCTAGAAAACTTGGTGAAAAGGTGAAAATAGAAAGTAGGACTTACAGTTTGTGAAGATAATCCAAACATTTATCCTAGAATTGAAAAAATACATAAGTCCTATCACTAAACAGTCTTAACTGAACCCAAGTTTCAATCTCGACGAAGTTCCAAGATGGAGGATGATGACGCCAGGTGAGGTCTTTATATGAATGTCAAGAGTTCCACGTTGAACCACAACTTATAATGTTCCAATTTAGAATAAATTTCCACTGAATTTCTTTGTCCTAAAACTTTTATATAAAGGAATCACTTGTATAGTTCTCCAGGGAATAAATTATTATATTCTAAAAAAATAGATGCACTTCTGAACAAGCTGTCATCTACGATAAAACATCTCAAACTCCAAAGATGTAAAAATACAACTCTTTACGGCACCTAATAGAAATATATCCTTCTTCTTGAAGATATATTATACGACTATTTCACAGGGATCTGAGTATTTTTAAATTGAACTAAGACGTCATTTCAGGCGCGCACGATGGAACGCATGGTTATTTCATCATCAAATAGCGCAGTAAACAATGCAATTTTACACGTAGGCCAGAAAATGACCTTGGCAATAACCAATCGTTTTCGCGCAGTGTTTCCTAAATCGACAAACCATTGCATGCTAAAATCGTGCTTATGCGAGTCATACTGCGTTTTATATAACATAATATCTCTTTAAAAAATATCAGATCCCGTTAAAATAATCATTACAATAAAATGTAATGATACAAAAATAAAACAAAAAAGAATTTAAAATTAACACACAAGTAATTAAATTACATATTCGTAACACTTTCCCCCATAAAGAAAAAAAAGAAAGATTTATGTAATAAAGCTTTCTTTTTACCGTATGTAAACTATGCATGAGGTAAACAAAATTACATAAGAAGAACTCTTATGAATTATACAAAGAGTATATGAAAATAATATTTCTATACACGGGAAAGTTCATCTACAATCAAATTGTCTTTTCCTTTGATGTGCCTGATGTTGAGATTATATTCTTGCAAAAACAAACTCCACCTTAATAATCTTTGATTTTTATTTTTCATCTTGTCGATGAAAGTAAGGGGGTTGTGATCACTAAACACAACAACCGGAGAAGGAGCTGAGCTAATGTAAACTTCAAAATGCTGTAATGCCAGTATTAAAGCCAAACTTTCCTTCTCGATTGCTGAGTAATTTCTTTGGTGCTTATTGGTCCAGATCTTTCATAATTTCCGAATTCCAAAGATTTGTTGCTCCAAGATCAAAAGTGTCCAATTGAATTTCTTCACATAAATCCTCAGTTGGTGGGGCAGGTACAACTAAATTAATTGTATAATTTACTTGGCTATCTCTTTCAATATACTAGTACTCCATTAATTTATTTTAGATCAGAGTACTATTATTAAAATTTATCTCAGTCATTTTCTTCTTTACTTTGTAAGGGCCGTAAAATCTAATTTGAAGAAAATTTTGAAGAATGAGCAAGAGAGAATGAACTCCATTACAAGACTCAAATGTTCTCTCAAGTAAAGTTTTGTGAAACAATAGTTTCACTTTTGACTTGAATTGCTGAGCGCCAATTTCAAAAATAACAAGCTGGAAAATTCCAAACATGAGATTTGACCTTTGACCTGATTGGACAGATCCAAATTGAGTAAAAACTTTATCAAAGCTTGTACTATAGTATTCCTCAAAGGAATTGCCTCTGGGAATCTTGTTGACGCACACATAATGGTCAACAAATATTGGTTACCTTACTTCATCTTATGTAAGGGACCAACACAATCTACCATAATTCTCCTAAATGGTTCGTCAAAGGCAGGAATTGGTTGCAGATGAGCCTTAGGTATCTTCTGATTGGGTTTTCCTACCATTTGACAAGTATGACAAGATCTACAAAATTTACAAACATCACTTTGATTTTTGGCCAATAAAAGTGAGTCAAGATCTTGTGATAAGTTTTATTTATCCCTAAATGACCAGCCAGAGGAGTTTCATGGGCCAAACTAAGTATTTCCTGTCTGTAAGATTTTGGAACTACAATCTGGTAGTTCACTGACCACTCGTCACTAGCAGGTACCTCGGGAGGTCTCCATTTTCTCATAAGAATTCCATTTTTAATGAAATAACAGACAAGTACTTCAGTGGCTTCAGTTTCACTAATGGCCCTCTGAAACAAACAGGAGATCTCAGGATCTTTATCCTGTTCGACGACAAGTGAGTGTCGTTTATCACCCTGATTAGATAAAAGAGAATGAGTATTTAAAAGAGGATCACTGTGATCAATACCACCTGATTGATCCAAATTAGAAGTGAAAGTGACCTCATCAAAAGCCTGACCAATACATGTGTCAGTTAAAGGAATATTTTCCTTATCAAAATCATTCTCAAGAGCTTTCTTTGACATAGCTCTGGTAACTGCACAAGCTGGATATAACTCAGGGTATTCTTTTTCAATAGGATCAACTTTCTGATCCAAAGAAGGCTTGTCAGTTACAAGTGGATTAACCACAACTTTGTCTCCAGCTAGGTCGTTACCCAGCAACAAATGAATGCCCTCAACGGATAAAGTAAACACTATACCGACTGTCACAGGTCCTGAAACTAAGTCTGATGACAAATTTACAGAATGGAGAGGAACATTAACAAAGCCGCACTCTACTCCCTGAATGAGAACACTCTCATTAGAACAAGACTTCTCAGAAAAAGACAAAGTACCTGATAATAAAAGACTCTGAAAAGTTCCTGTATCCCTTAAAATTTTAATAGGGATAGGATTGGCTAAATCACTCAAGAGTGATATAGAACCCTTTGACATGAATGGTTCATAATGCTCCATAATAAAATCAGACTGGGGTTTATTAGACCCAACAAATGTATTGTTTTCAATACATGACCGTGACCTTGACCTCTTAGAAATAAAAGCATTTGTGATAGGTCTATCTTGATTCTGATGCCTATATTTCAATTTGAAGCAATCAGAAATGACGTGTCCTTTTCTCTTGCAATAGGTACACATAGAAATAGACAAGGATTTTAAATCAAGTTTATCAGAAGCTTGATTTTTAGAAGTTGTGCCAGATTGAGTTTTAGGAGGAGTCGTATTGGGCTGAAATCCCTTTCTACCAATAGACTGCTGAGTAAATGATTTGTCTACAACAGGAATTTCATGAGTTAAGGAATACTCATCGGCAGCAAGAGCAGCATTTTCCAAGGTTTCAATCTTGTGCTCTTCAAGATGATTCTTAATGTCATTAGAAACACAGTTTTTGAACTCTTCAAGTAACACAAGTTGTTCAAGACTTTCATAATCATGTTAAACTTTCTTGGCTAAGCACCATCTCTTAAATAACTGCTCTTTTCTCTAGCAAAATCAACATAAGTTTGTCCAGCTTCTTTTTTTACAGTTTCTGAATTTTTGCCGATAAGCCTCAGGGACTAACGCATAACCCCTTAAGATGCACTCCTTAACCAATCATAGTCAGAACTCTGTTGTACTGACAGGGATGCACAGATATTTCGGGCGTTTCCAAAAAGTACACATTGCAATAATTGAGTCCAATGCTCTCTTGACCATTTCAAACTTTCAGCAACTTTTTCAAAATAAATAAAATATTTGTCTACTTCCTTTTCACTAAAAGGGTGACCTAATCTAATATTTTTTGTAATGTCAAAACTTGAATTTGTATGTGAAGTGGAATCGTGCCTTTCACTTTCCAGCTCAATTTCTTTCATTTTAATTTGAAATTCCTTTTCATCCTTCTCCTTTTGCATCTGTACGTACATTTGTTCTTTCTGAAACTCCAATTGTTTCTCTCTCTCTCTCTCTCTCTCTCTCTCTCTCTCTCTCTCTCTCTCTCTCTCTCTCTCTCTCTCTCTCTCTCTCTCCTTCTCTTCAAATTGCAACTGCATTTGTTTCTCTTGCTCCTTTTTTTCATAAAGCATTTGTTTATCTTTCTCTCCTTCCTCTTTCTGAAGCTCGAGCTTCCTTAACTCCAATGCAATTTTGTATTTCATTTTTAATTCCATTACTTTTATGTCAGAGTCCGATACCGACTTACTGACCGTAGCCAAAACACTTTTATCAAAAACATTCTTCTCTACCAAATATTGAATCAAAATGTTTGTAATTTCTTGTTTCTTTAAGATCGCACTTTCTGGCAAGTTCAATCAACTCATCTTTTGTCAGACTACCCAACTGCTCCTGAGTTGGACTAGAAAGAAAAATTTCCACTTTTGATGACATTGTGAATGAAAGCCTGTTGCTTTCACTAAAGATTTCAGACAAAATGTAAAATAGTACTTGGGATTTGAAAACTAGGGGAATTGAAATTAAAAAAAAAAACAACAATTTTCTGAAGTATTTGAGCCAAATTCAAATATCCCGGACGAGCCCCCAATTTTCTCCTGTTACGTATAGGCTCGTTTAAAAGTAACAAAAGAAAAGAGTGAAGTCAACAAGCTTTGTAGGTTTTAACAAAAAATAATTTATTTCCCTAGAAAACACGGTGAAAAGGTGAAAATAGAAAATAGGACTTACAGTTTGTGAAGATAATCCATACATTTATCCTAGAATTGAAAAAATACATAAGTCCTATCACTAAACAGTCTTAACTGAATCCAAGTTTGAATCTCGACGAGGTTCCAAGATGGAGGATGATATTCTAAAAAAATAGATGAACTTCTGAACAAGCTGTCATCTATGATAAAACATCTCGAGCTCCAAAGATGTAAAAATACAACTCTTTACGGCACCTAATAGAAATATATCCTTCTTCTTGAAGATATATTATACGACTGACTATTTCACGGGGATCTGAGTATTTTTAAACTGAACTAGGACATCATTTCAGGCGCGCACGATGGAACGCATGGTTATTTCATCATCAAATAGCGCAGTAAACAATGCAATTTTACACGTAGGCCAGAAAATGACCTTGGCAATAACCAATCGTTTTCGCGTAGTGTTTCCTAAATCGACAAACCATTGCATGCTAAAATCGTGCTTATGCGAGTCATACTACGTTTTATATAAACATAATATCTCTTTAAAATATATCAGATCCCGTGAAAATAATCATTACAATAAAATGTAATGATACAAAAATAAAACAAAAAAGAATTTAAAATTAACACACAAGTAATGAAATTACATATTCGTAACAACAGGGAATGGAATTTTCTAAACATTTTTAAGATATACAAGGTCTTTTTTAAATAGCTAGTATAACCAAGTGGAAAACAGAGGAAATTCTTTTTCTTTAAAACCCTATGCAAATACGAAACTGTAAAGAGCCACCTTATTTTGTAGTATTTTTAAAACACATTGTGACATAGGCTTTTGAGAGTTTGCAAATTAACGAGTGTGTCAGTTGTGTCGAGTAAGCTTAGCGGAATCATCAAAGAGCTTGAAGAGTATTTCATTGAGAGACTTAATGAAAGCCACTCAGTCAGTGATATTTGAGGTTATTTGTCCAACAGCACTCGTGAGTGGCAAGCGAGCTTCAGGGGAGACGCCTTATTTTGATACGGTAAAAATTATCTCATAAACAAATCATAATTGAAAAATTGTTTTCTTTTTCTAATTACATTACAATAGACTAAAAAAAAAAAAAAAAAAAAAAAAAGATAAGAAATGGAGAGAGTTACATATAATTATCCCTGTTTTGACCCTATCTCCGGACCTTAAATGTATGTCAAACAGCTTCGAATCTCGAATGAGTTACAGGTTAACGTTAGGAAGCGACTGAACGACCTAAAAAGTGTCCTGTTACGCAGCTGATACAGATTACGATTCACTAACTCAAACTGAGTCCTTTCAGATCATATGATGACTTTACATGAGCGGGAGCCTGTTCTTGCAAATGAAAGTAGGGACTGTCATAACAATAACAGAACTATTGTTGCAGAACTGCAGATATTTATGTATCTTAATACAACCAATATAACTAGCAAGTCTTTTTGAGAGGTGAGTCATGGATGCTCTTGCTCTGAGCATGTGTTCAAAGGATATCTTTTTCGGCAACTTTAGACTCCAAGGAAAATAAAATTTTGCACAAAGGAACAAGGCCTTCAGTCAAGACAGGTTAAAATTCGCAAGGAGACCATAGAATTATTGCTTTATATCTACCATGATATTGAAAAGTATCTGAGATCGTCGAACACTAGCCCCTTGATTATCGTGGAAGCAAATGCCCTTTTCTCCAAGAACTGTAGGATGAAGTTACCTATTAGTGGTACTGGGGCAGTTTCGATAGAAATGTTTCTGAGCCTGTTGAAATTCTCATTTCCCCATCATTCGCTTTCAAACTGGTAGGCCTTCTTGACCGAGAAATTATGTCTACCACTTGTTCGGAGAAACGTTTCATTTTGATGGCGTGTCTCATATGGGTTAGGCGTAGAGGTTCACCTTCTCTGGTTTCTGATGGTAAACCTGCATTCGCGGTTGTAACAGGAAGAGTAGAAAAAGCAGGATCATTCGGGAAATCTCTGCCGCTGCTAGGTTCAAGATCAATAGGTCGTTAAACCATTATTTATCCCACCTGATACGAGTAACACGGAATTCCTCGCCGTCTGCAAAACTTTGGGAATCAAAGTGGTTCGGGAAAAGGCTAATGCGCCAAGACCGTTCCAATTTAGGATGGGACGCTGATTGCCCATGCTTTCGGATTTGAGACTGTAACAGACCAAATTTTTATATCGATATCTGTTTGGTTATTGTTAATCTCTGTAGGCAACATTTAGCTAGACACATGTACGATTAACTAGATTTATGGGGAATGGCCGCCATTGAAAAGCCATAATGTACGGATTGGTTCAGCCAAAGTCAGGAGTTATCGATATATAATTAAGGGCTTAGTTTGTTTGAACTTACCGGAACCGAGTTCAATTCCTGGTTTGTATGGAAGCTGACAGTTGGGACATTGACCAGAAAACAGTTGGTAGCCATTTGTTGTCAGACGTAGTGCAGTGTTTCGATGTTAGTGAGGCGGGAATTTTATGTCATTCTGATTGGTTACGCTGTGGAAGGGGGCGTGGGTTCACACGAAAAACTATCAGTTTAAATGTGCAGTAGTGGAATTTGCAACTCAGTCTGCACTTTTCTACAAGAGAAAAGAACATAAGAACAGAGGGCTCCGAGAAATTTAATGAGTAAATCTCTCGTAAAAAAAGTCATCCAAGGGGGAAACGATTGTCTGGAGAATTGACAGACACCAAAAGCTTGAAACACAAGGTATGTGCATAATCTCATGTAAATTAGTTGATACTACTATGATGACTTGTTTGATTTAATTGCTTGTATTTGCATGTATTTGCAGGGATTTATTTGTTTGAGTCGTAGATCAATTTTCTTGATAGGGTATACTTGTGTTGAGTTTGTATATCTGAGTCCGCACAATGATATTTTTCTTTATATGTACATTGACGGCTCGCTAAGTTATAGTCTCGATTATTGTAGGGAATTATGTATCCAGAATTTCATGCTTATTCTATATAGGGAATTATGTATCTAGCATAACTGTGTTGAGTTCATTTATCTGAACTCGTACAATGATATTGTTTATTTATATACATTGACGAATTGTTGGAATGTAGATATTACGGGAAGCCGTGCAAATTATCCGAACGAGTTTATTATGTGTATTTGTAACACTAACGTAGGGTAAGGAATTTCATTCATTCTCGTGTAATGAGACTAGTAAGGAATTAATGTCTCGGTGTGGTGTAAATGGCAATTAGCAGACCATTAGTCTGTGGAACTAGGTTGTATGTTCTGGTATTACCAATTAGTCTAGATAGCCATCGACGTCTGTTTGAATCCGATAGAATTACATCTGACCTCGAGGGGTGAGACTAATGATTTATTCCCGTATAATGTGACGGAAGATTTAGGTTGCTTTTGTTTATATTTTTACAAGGTGAGATAGTTTCGGGAAGAGACACGTTTTACAACCCAAACAGAGTGGAAAGCCAAAAAGGGAAAAATACGAGATACCAAGAATTTTGGAAAGAGGGAAGTAGAGCGAAAAGGACTTACCGGCGCGAAGGAGCCAGAAGTTCAGTCTGAGTGGACCTTTTGGACAGAACCGAACCCCAGGTTATGAATCGATGCAAGGCAGTGTTATTCGATTTCTCACTCGGTTAAATGATGATTTGATTCTATCGTAAACAGAATCGGCTATTTTTATAATCTTATTTGCATTTTGAAATTCCTTAATTAGTTTGATTCAAAAAGAAAGAAGTGTATTTTTCGAATTGTAACGTTTATATCATTTGCTTGTGAAATTTTATTGTTTTTTGGAATTTGATCAAATTTTGTCTTTATTTGTAACGGGGGCTCGTGTTATTCTGTTCTATATATTAGTTCAGATTATCTATTTATTCCACCCATAAGTCATACTTGTATTGACCTTACTCGATACCGGGCAAATTTCACCGTTGGCCGTCACCTCTAGATACGAAAGCCAAAACCAGTAAACCCGCCACAAATAAGTTGAGGAGGGGTCTACCACAGAGACTAGCATGACGAAGGTCGGGGGATTTGCAAACCTTCTTCATCTCGGACAAGTCAACCAGCGGTCAGTCCCAACGGGCGCAGATTCAACTGACATTGTTTGCTTTTTGGGGGGTTGGGTTGGGTTGGGTTGGGGGGTTTCGCTACAAACGCAACCCTGCTTCACGATGATTTATAAAAGTCATGTTTGGCGATGAGAAATAATGAGTCTGCTGTTATGCAAATCTGTTTTATGTTTTTAACGTTTGTTTATGAATGTAAGATTTAAACAGAATGTTTACATAGCACTTGAGTTCAAGGCAAATCTTGTTTACAATTAGACCAGTTTTTCCGTTGGTTTGTTTCACATTCTTTCACGGAATAGGTAAGGTAAATAAGTGTTTAAATTGGGATTTGATTAACAAATAACTCAATCATTTTTTACATCAGTCTGTTTGAATGCAGTTGTGATCAGAGTTTAGAGTTCAGTTGCTAACAACAGAAATAATTTGAGAGAAATTATTTATATAAATTATTCATTGGAATTACAAAAGATCACATGATTTTTGGATTACAACTTTACTTTGAATTTAATTTAATAATATTTTTATTTATATAAACGTGGGAATAAAACGGCCTTTGTTCAGCATCATCCTTTCTCTGTTCAAAGCCAAGATGACTGTTTTGGCAATAATATTACGCCTTGCACCGGTCGGTGGTACTTAGATTCGCACAACTCTCTGCTGATCCCGCAGATCCTCTGAGTTGAAATTTAACTCTCTCCTACAAGTCTGACTCATTAATCTCTGAAAACATCCTCAATCTATACAAAAATGCCATGTTGCCTCAACCAGCGCACAAACTAATATATAAAGATGGTTTAAATGGAAGATAGCTTGATGCATAGTTCATTATTCCTTATCACAGCCGTTTATAATATTGTTGATGACATAGAATGCATTTTTTCACATGATGTTATGATTTCCATTTGATACACGACTGGATACTATTTATTAATTGTATTACTCCTTCTACTCTACAATAACATACCTCAGAAAACACTTACGGCAAAAATCGATGTAAAATTATGTGGACATTTTTGGACGAGGTTAACCCAGATGTGTGACTACGTAAAAGTCAGATTCAATGTCGCGCGCTGTGATGTCACAGTGAAAGCAGCGCGAATTAAAAACAAATTCGTACTACCGTGTTATATGTTACGATAGACCCGATGTCCTCTTTTCTTGACTCAATTTAGTACCTGTCCACCATTGTAAAAGTCCACAGCGATCAATAATTTTCGTCTGACAGTTTTTTGATGCCATTTATGATGCAGATAATTCAACAGGCAGGATTGAATAAACTTTGTTTAAACTAGTTGAGCATTAAATTTTAGAACACCAATTAATATTTAATTAAACTGAGTAAATGCGTCTCCATGACCAGATTGACTTTACTACTAATGACTGTCATCATCATCATCATCATCAACATCATCATTAGTTGTAGATAAAAGTTAGCGCATTTGGTGTCATATAAACAAAATGAAAGAAGTTTCTTTTTTTATACTATTTGCAAAACACATCCGTATATGACTCTTCAATTTACTCTTCTAACATTTTCGGGGTTTAAGTTATACAGTTCTAATTCAAAGCATGGTCACTCACACCTTTACACAATATATGTGTTAAGGACACTCTAAAATAGTAGATATGACGTGAACATATTTTTATGTTGTGTTATTTTATTTATTTATTTATTTATTTTCTTGCGTCTGTCCTGATATAAAACAATCCCTTGAGGTTCATTTTGTGGAGACGCATTCTCTTAGGAAATTAGTTATTTCAAATACTATTGAATTTACGCTGATGGAAATTGTGTGTTTCACTTATATATAAAGCATATTTTAATGCAGTGGTTCTTAACCTATGGGTCACGACCCAAAACTGGGTCGCCACGCTGTTTGAGTGGGTTGCCAAGATCAGCCTTAATAATTTTGAAATTTCCTACCAAGTGGGGCTTTTTAGCATTCGGTGGGTCGAGAGGCTAACATCACAAACCTAATCTGAGCCACCGCCCATAAAGTTAAGAACCATTGTTCTAATGCCACGAGAAGAGAGGAATAAGTTGGACGACAGCACCTTGTTTCATCTCTTGCCAATACTTGCTTTCGGTCGATGCGCGTAACTCCGATTGTCGATGTGCACAACTTGATCTATATTTTTACAAACATTACACTGAATTGTTCTGAAAACAAATACATTTTTGTGGGCTACATATTTGCAGATCGCGGATTAGGTTTTCACGGTTTTTAACATATTTTCTTATTCATGAATTGAAGTATAGCAGCATCATTATCTGAATAAGCTCTATTATAAAATCAGATTTTCATAAGATTTAAAACAGCATATTTTCATATCGATGTGAAGCAATATATTTTCCTATCGATGTGAAACAGTATATCTTCATATCGATGTGAAACAGTATATTTCAACGTGATTGACCATGGATAATTAGGTACACAGTGACGACAAATTTATATTTAGAGTTAACTCTTGTTAAGTAAACAAAGAAGAGTGTAGCAGTTTACTAGCTATGGGAATATGGACACACCCCAATTAAATATGTTAAAAGATTGTCAACACATTTTCATCCCTAGCTCTTATTAGTGCCAACACACGCCGTACCAAATTGGCGCAAAAGAGCCGAATTCCATTGGAGTTAGCAGTGTTATGAAAAAAATACTGATTTTGTACATTTCATCAAAGAATCAAGCGGTAGCTCAATTTTACAGCACTGAAGCATGATATTGATGTTTCTAATATAGTAAGGTAGAAACCTTGGATTTAATTTACTTTGAAGCTGCTTCTTTGCTATCTATCTATCTTGCAACCGATTTTTTCATTGGTGGAAGCAAGGATTTCCTACTTGCACTAAAATCTGGATTCGAATTGCCAAGGATGAAATGACAGTTTAAAACGTGGCTGCATGACAACAAATGTATTGGTCTGATTCGTACAAATTTCAACAAACATTGTGTATTCTGGACATTTGATGGGCCCCAAATAACATTTGTCCTTTACCAACGTTCTATCTTCAGTTGGTGTGATGGTGGATAAAACTAAACAACTAAGAAAAAGTGCATGTTATGGGGCAATACAGAATGCTGATATTGGTTGGTTTCTGCCTTTGTTCTGAACGCTTCATCAGTATCAATTTGCCCTTGACTGAACCTGATACGCACCTTGATAAAAACTGTTATTCCCATTCAAATGTTTTTTGTTGTCAATTAGTTTCTACAACGGAAATTAAATTAGTGCAGTGTCATTGCAAAACACAGTGATGTAACTTTCTTTCATCTATCAACAATATTTGTTTGGTCTTCAATTGATATATTAATGCATTTCTATTCAATTTCATTTCCAGCTGTCTGAAGGGGTATATGTTCTTATTTGCTGTTTATATGTCAGCATTTAGTGTATTTAATTTGCTAAATCACCTTAACGCGATGCACTAGTAATAGAAACGGTTGTTCACTTATAAACTTCCACAGGAAATAGATCCGACGTATTCTTTGGACAGCATTGTTATTGGATGCAAATTGGTTTTTCATCAGGGCTTCAAAGGGTCATTTGTAGGAACTTCACGCAGCTGCTAAATAGCAGTATGAACAGTTGCTGATAATTACTACAAATATATCGTTAGTTCTGTTACAAAATCCAAAAGCAAACCCTATTCGTCCGTTTCAAAGTTTATTTGCATGAGACCTTCTTCTAGCAAGGATAATTGTCAACGGATACTGATACGATGTTCCATTCATTTCCGGAAAACACTATCAGGAGGTTCGAGCCATTATTAAATCCTGAGTTTCGATCCAGCTTAAAAGGAGCCAGGTTTGAGCCATTGCATATATTTTATATCCTTCCGTGTCAAGGAACAGGAAATATATCTTGCCCAGTTAATGTTGCAATTAAGAAAAATAACTGGACTAAAGGAAAAGTGGTCTGAGCTGAAAGGTGGTCCAATTCCAGGAGTTACAATGGCATTAGTCTTAGGAACCTGATCAATTGTAATTTGTTTTAAAAAAAAAAAATGCTATCCCCGATAAACTATTTTTATGGTACCTCATTTCTACCCTATACCTCCATCTCCCCTTGCACTACCCAATGGGCTCGGCACAATTATAGGTGCACAAAATGTCCACTGGGATATCATTTGTTATGCAAGTGTTCTCAACATCGTCACAGGTAAAATTTAGTTTCCTTTCCGACGTTGTCATACTAATTTGTTAAGTACAATGTTATTCACAATACACTTGTTAGGCCCTCCTTCAGATTGTATACCAAGCTCAGGATACACAGAAAGGGCTAAAATAGGTGAGAATCTAAAAACCAAAATATAAATCAAAATAATTAATAAATCTCTTTCTAAATTACGTTTCCCGTATATAAACACACACTCATGTGGTTTCCCAATTAAAAAAGCTCTTGAAAGAATTTGCAATTGTTGAGAATCTCGACAGAGAGAATACCCATTTAAAATTTTAATTTGCACAAAAGCACTGGATTAGTAATATTTCTTGAGTAATTGAAACATTTCCTGTTCAGTTCTTGTTCAGTTCCAACACGTTTAACGATTTGAATAGCTAAATTTCACAGAAAACTAACTCCTGACATTTTACTGTATAAATATACAATATATATATTTATGCAGAGAAAACAAAAAGGTGCCAGTATGAACCCTAATTATAGATAGCGTGGAGATGAAGCATCAACTCAAGTAGATACAACCTAATGAATTTAAATTTCCATATATACTATTCTCAACCAATGAAATGCTTGTATTCAGAGTGTAATATTTGGATGTCATACCGGAAAATTTAACTTTGGTTTTGTTTTGTGAAAAAAGTGATATTTCTAACTGTTGGGTACTCCCCCGCTTTGTTGGGATGGGATGTGTGGTTTTGGTTATCGTTATCTAGAGGGTGATCGCCGACGGTGTAATTTGCCCGGAACGAGTAAATATCAATATAAAGTGTGAAACTTATAGATGGAATAGATAAAGATCTGAGCAGATATATAGAACAGAATGACACGAGCCCGGTACATGTACAACAATAAAATTTACTAAAAAATTCATAAACAATAACGTTCATAAACAATTGTGAAAATGCATTACATTAGGAAGATACACTTCTCCTCGGAATTAAATTATTCAAACGAATTTCAAACTCAAATATGCTTATACAAATAGTCGATCTGTTAAGCGATAGAATTAATTCATCATCAAATCGAGTGAAAAGATCGAAATCACTGCCTTGTACAGATTCATAACCTGATGGTTCTGGTTCAGTCCAAATTCGCTGCGACTGTTCTTTTGACTTCCTTGTGCCTGTAAGTCTGGGTCCTTTCCACTTTCCCTTTTCCCAAATTCTCAGGTGTCCCGCCTCTTTCGGCCTCCAGCTTTGTGTGGTCACTTTGGTTTTGTAAGTAAGTGATACGTCACGTGGATACTTCCCGTGGATAGTGGCAACCTGAGTATTCTGTTAGGTACCCTACTGGGAAGAGATCATTACTTTCTCCTCTCGTTAATGTCAGATAAGTTCTATCGGAATTCAAACAGATACCAACAGCCATCTGGTCTAACTAAACACGGCAGACTATAAACAAACCTAGTTTCCTAAGATTAATGTACTTCCTAATGGCTATTTCAACTGGCTTACAGTAACAACACCCCGAGACATCAGTTCCGGTCCCAACTTAATTACACAAATGAATGAATGAAATTCCTTACATGATTCAACTACGGTATTTATAGCGAATACACACATTAAAGTCTCTAGCATATATGAAACCTCACTACATGGTTTAACAACATTAATTTCACATGGTTTATCAACATTAATTTCAGTCAATACGCAGTCAAGTCTTTATCATATGTGACATTATCTAAATCGGAGAATTTACACGGATTCTCGTAACTCATATCACTAAAGTAAGGCATGAAATTCTAGATACATATTTACCTATAACAAACGAGACTATACGTTCAAACGATTCATCAAACTTATATAAAGAATATCATTGTACGGATTCATATAGATGAACTCGCACAGTTGTATTCATATCAAGAAAATTGATCTACGAATCTAACCAGATAAATTCATGCTAATATAAGCAAATACATCAAACAAATCGTCACACAATTGTAATCATATCAAGAGAACGGATCTACGAATCTAACCAAATAAATGCATGCAAATATAAGCAAATAAATCAACAAATCATCATATGGATATCAAGAAATTACGCTAGACTGACGCAAAATACCTTGTGTCTTCAAGCTTTTACCGCAAGAACTTAGTTCGTCGATTTTTCTAGACATCCGATCCCTTGGATCCTAACTACGAGTGAATTTCTTCTAAATTCGACCCGGAGTCCTCTACCTTTGTTTTCTCTTGCAGAAAATGGTGTCGACTGATTAAAAGTGTTGCGATAAGCACATTTAAACCGAGAGTTTTCATGTGGAATCACGCCCCCTTATTCAGCGTAACCAATCCGAATTAAATATATTACTAGGCTCTAAAAATGCAGTCCGCCTGACAACCTCAAATTACCAAATACTGATTCCTGGAAAAATTAAAAATTGACAGTTCTCGATACAGATCGGAAGGTAACCCCTATCCTTTTCAGTTAAATAAACGAAGGCTTAATTAAGAACCACTGCTCCCATGACAGTGACTTTACCAAACAGTGCGTTACGGCGATTTAAACACGCGTCAGTCCCCATAATTCTAATTAATCGTTCACCTGTCCAACTTAATGTGTTCTTCATAGATCGACAGAAATTTGCACCCTTACACTAACATTACCTTTTTCTTGAGTAAGATTATATCGCTTATTAATTATTCTACATATTGAATATTACTGTTCAAAATTACCCCACCTCTGAGTAGTGTACTAACGGGGATGGAGTGGACGGGATTGCCCCAAGCGGCAGAGGTCTTGGGGCGCCAAAACACAGGCACCAGAGGTCTTCAGGCGCCGAAACCCCTTCGGGCTGTCATCGTAGCCCTGGGTGCCATTTACCCTTCGAACGCCACTGACACATTTAAACAAGATTTGTAATCATGTCCCACTTAGCTCTATAATTTTCAACAGTGAAAATCTTTAGATCTTGATGCAGAGTGAAATTGCATTTTAATCTCCATACCAATCAATTTGTGATTAATTTAAGATCTCGTGATTTTAAATTCCATATATATGAATTAAAATGTCCACGCTTGATCATCATCGTTATTATTTTACTATTGCCTGCTAGAAACATTAGACTCAGTTTCTCAAAGTATGATTGAATATTGTTTTAAAAAAAATATTCACAGCAGCTGGGATTTACACTAAATAGTTTCATTTTCATCACGGAAGGCAAACGGATTTGAAAATAATATAGGTAAAACAAGGGAAATATCATTTGGTAAACATCTCTTATTTACCGCTTTAAAAAAGACATGCAAATAAAGTAAGTAGAAAATAGAGAATGAATGAATCCTAATATCAAATAATGGGTAAACCAACTTTGTGATGAAAATAATGATTGACACTGTCTTATTCTCGTCAAAGAACTCAGGTGTGAAAGGGATAGGCAATCAGCACAGTGGTTTCGAAAAGGTATTGAAGCTGGTTTACAACTTCTTAAAACTTTCTCTCCATCACAAAATTACAGTGATATAACGAACAAAATTTTTCAAACTAAAGAGCAGACGAAAGAAAAAACGAAACAGATGATGGCAAGAGAGAACGAGCGGAGAAGACCTACCAACATGAAAAAAAATGTTCAAAGGGCACAAACGAATTTCAAGTGAACGTCAGCACACATGCATTCGTGTTTTCATACAACATAAAGCTAATTCATCACGATCCTCGAAAGTCGTTGCAATACTTTTGCTTTTTATAATCTGCTTAGCTTAAAAATAAAATCAACGACATAATAAAGCTAATTTCATTCAGTTTGTGAACGCTGTTTTGCTCTATAAACTACATAGCCCGCTTCTCTGTCTGACTGTCAGTGTGTGTGCTCTTCTACTACCAAATACAGAAACCAGGGGCCCCGAGTGGCCGAGTGGTCTAAAGCGCTCTCCGTTACGGATCACTGCCATCTCACCTCTGTCTGCGTGGGTTCGAATCTAGGATTCGGCGAATGTGGATATGTGAGAAAGCTTGCCAGTAGCTTCTCGTGGGTCGGTGGTTCTTTCTGGGGATTTCCCGGTTTCTTCCTCCACCATTAATACTGGCCGCCATGTATAGCTTGTCGTGTGCTGAAAAATGGCGTTAAGCCCCACAACAACAACAACAGAAACCATGTATGCCAGTTCAGCTTGTAACTGCTTCTTAGGAATGGAGAGGATGGTTTCGTCTGCTTGCCTTCCTTTTGACTAATTATTTTCCTGCATCTCCAATCTCCTTTTCAAAGTAATCATGTCTCGTGAACTCCTCTGTAATTTGTTACGGTGCCTCGAGGCTATCCTATACGCTTGCGTGTACGAAAGACTAGACTGCGAGCATAATACACCCGACATATCAGGCTCTACGTTGTTTATCTACCGATTCTAACAAAATCCGCAAACCCAGATCAGCTGGCGCATTTTGCAACGACAGCAATATATTTTTGCTCTTTGCAGTTTAATTCAACTTATAGTGTGATTGTATATGGTAGGCGAATAAAGAAAAAGAGTTTAATTCAAGATTAATCAAGGAGGTCATATTGCTTGATAAGCACAATTACAGCTTGAACACGGCTCAAAGTGTTTATTTCATTGACCCTGACCTGACCTCGATTGAATTCCAACAAGGAAAATAGCAATCTCTGATGTCCTATTATGGCTGTAAGAGACAATAGCATAAAATAAATATTCCAACTCATTGCTGTACTGTTATGTTTTCCTTTTAGGAGATAGCATGATAATTTTCAACGGCTTTCTGACCGAACAATTATGTTTCTATGGTGGACTTGTCGCCGAGAATTGTTTCTTTGCTATCTGGCAGAACATCTTTGGTTGGAAAGAAATCAGTTCTTTTTCATTAAATTGGTATTCGTATTTTTTTCCTGTCAGAAATGTATTTAGATGTCTTCTTTAATAAAAAGACAATGATATTGACGCAATCCATTTTTAACTTTCTTCTCAGCGTTGTATTATCGAATGTTTCAGGGCAGGCTCATTACTTCGCCCGTCTGATCGTATTACAGCTGAAGGTGGTACCCGGTTACACCTTCGCAAAATAATTAGACCCACATTAGTCAACCATTTCATATAATTAATTCCAACATTTTAAACAAAACCTAATAGAAACAAACATATAACCAACAAAGTCATGGTATTGTTGGGAAACAAACACAAGATCTGAGTTTGTGTCACAGTGCTCGTGCAGACCATATCCTATTCCTATACAGCATAAACAAACTTGGTTTAATATTTCCTGAACTTGGCATTAGGATAAAAACTTCAAGATTTTAGGCTTGTTCGATATTTATGCCAAGAAATTCTTATGGCATAGATGTTAAAGAGTACCTGTACCTGTTTCTGGCTAATCTTAACAGCACTATGAAACAAGATATATAAATATATTAACATTTTCTCCCAACATGAAGTTACTCATTTAACTGGACAAATTATTTTTCAATGAACTAAATCTTAAGAAGAATATAAAAGTAAGAATAAAAAATATGAAATAATGTAAAATAATCTTAATAAAAATATCTTGATATCAACAGTTGCCATACATGGTATTTGCATATGGAATAAACTACAAGTGCAAATGCCCTAGCGAATATTCACGCTAAGCCTGCAAGTGCGCCAAACAATAGATAAATAAGGTCAACCTCTTTGAGTGTGTGTGAAAACTAAAATCACATGTTGTATATCTAAACTGATTACAATATCATGTGACTTATCCTAAAAGGAGTGAAAGAGTAATAAACCATACACGGTATGAAAATGAATACCAGGACCTTTATTATTGAATGCAAATCTATACACATACATATTCATAAAGTTCAAATAGAAATTATGTTTTGTACATGGTCACAAAGTTTAAATAGATATTATGCTATGTTCATGATCAGCAAGTTTAAATAGAAATTATGCTATGTACATGATCAGAAAGATTAAATCGAAATTATACTTTGTACATTGTTAGAAAGATTAAATGAAAATTATGCCATATACATGATTAGAAAGATTAAATAGAAATTATGCCATATACATGGTTAGAAAGATTAAATGGAAATTAAGTCATGTACATGGTCAGAAATATTAAATGGAAATTACGCATACCTTTCAATTTATTTGAAACATACATAAAATATGAAAACTTCTCATGATCATATACATGTAAGTCAATGCACACTGAATTATGCAAGTAAGATTCGGAATCCAGGACAATACAAAGCATTATGACGTATACAGGTAAGATGCGGAACCCATGACAATAAAATGTTCACTGACTTGTCAAGATAATGTTTGAAAATAGGGTAACGCAACGCAATCTCACTTATCCAGGTAAGATTCGGAACCCAAGAAAACGAAGTGCATACTGACTGACTGAGGCATGATTCGCAACCCATGACAACACAATCCACACTGATACAGATACGTTTTAGAAAGCAGTGCAACATAAAGCATACTTACTTATGCAGCTAAGATTCGAAACTCAAAGCACTATAATGTTGACCTGTAGATCAATCACAGCTTACGTGAAAAAGTCAACTCATACTGACATTTATACAGGAAAGTCAACACACGATGTTGACCTGGAGGTTCATCTCATTTCTTCATTACATAATGCAAAGAAACAAAACGGTACAAGGCGTGTTAAAGTATTCAGTCCTGGAAACACAATGCAAATAAATAAAAATTATATTTTTGCACCTTCAAAGAATTTACCAATCAAATGGTAAAATTCGAAGACGCCTTGTATCTTCAAAATGGCAATGCAGTCTACTATACTCTGGTGTAAAGAAATGTTTTGTACATTCATAGAACTGCACAATTTATATAAACGTCTTTATTTATTATTACCTTATTCCCAAGCGTGAAGTGCCTGTTCCTTTCAGATTTGCACAAATCTAATTGACGATTCAATATTGCTAATAGTAATAACTTGCTTGAGGATCCTGTCTGAACTATCGATGTGAGAGATTTGTATGGGACAATTATCTCTGGAATTTGCATATTATCACCTTTCTCATATTGCTCCTATATGAATTATCACATATTTAAAGTTTATTTTTCCTGATCATTCATGAATAAGGCAGATGATTCGAAATCAGCGTAGGCAACAGCAATATGGGACCAATTGGAATTTAACAATACGGACGTCACTGTGGAGGTTATGAGAATTTAAGATTACGTTGCTGTCCTCTATGGGAAATTTACTAGGATGGTGAGACAGACCGACAAAATCAGTTAATGACAGACTAACACATCCTTTTAGAAGTGGGAAACACAGTGAAAATTCCGAGGCATGATTCAGTATATAGAGTGTGTCTTTTGGACATGGAAAGTGCAGTGGAAAGTTGTATCATATTTGTATATACGATAGTAATGTTGACCTTATTCCAGGAACTCAGCTGAAACATTGTATTAACTATGTTGAAATCAAAGGTCTCTTGTGCATATATATATA